>CAUYRH010014075.1:0-74268 GCA_963574655.1 Perodicticus potto
AGACGGACCGCTGCCCCCAAAAGGCAAACGGCCCCTAGGAGAAATGCAGGCAGCCTTTTATACCCTTTTTGTGCTGATGTGGCAAAGCAAGCATGTACAAAAGCAAAACATGACGGGTTACAAGGCGGAGTCACAGTCAGGTTGTTGGCTCAGGGGGTAGCTGCGTGGCGGCTCAGGGGGGGTAACTCAGTAACCATGGGGACAACTTGGAAAGCCCAGTACCTGGGAAACTCAGTTGCCTGGGAATCTCTGCTTGAGTGAGTTTTTACCATTGTTTAGCTGGCTAGGGAGGTTGAGGTAAGTTTCTCATCATTGTGTTTAGACATTGCTAGGGAGTCAGGGAACTCAGAGAACTTCCTTGTCAGAAACCTGTTCTCAGAATTAAACCAAAAAGTGGGGGTTGAGACGGACGGGGACTCAGGCCGAAACAGTTAGGGGCCTTTAGGGGTCTTCTTGCCGGGTCAGTTACTACAGCCCAAGCCTAGCTCACGTGAAGGATGCAAGCTTGTCTTGTCTTCGGGGGGATTCTTGGATGAATCTTGGGCATTTCCAGAGGTAGCCACCCCCACCTTACCCCACCCTCACTGAAGTTTTGGCCCCCACCCCGCTTTATGGCCTTAAGCCTTTGATGATACGAAAAGTATAAGGTTCCCCCTTGGAAAAGTTGGGGCCCCTGAACTCTCTCCCTCACATGTGAGTGGAAAAAATAATAGAACTAGATCCCAGGTACGCTCCCGTGGGTTACATCTCACCAGACACTAGGACACCACCTGGCACATGGCTGGTTGTCAAAACACAGAGCACGGCCATCACCAGGAGGACCTGCTGCCGTTTTGTGGCCACCCATGTCCCTCCTCCCTCCACGGCCTCCTAACCCCTGACAGCCACTTGTTTATTCTGTAAAATGTTGTCATTTCCAGAACATTCCATACATGGAATGACACGGTGTAATTTGGGGGGACTGTCTTTCTCTCAGTGTATGTCCCTGAGATTTGCCGGGTTGTTTGTGTGTCATTAACGTGTTCTTTCTTATTGAGTAGCAGTGTTCCCCTGTATGCCTGGGCCACAGCTTCTTCTTTAACTATTCATCTGCTGAAGGACACCTGAGTTGTTTCATTTTTTTGGCTATGACAAACAAAGGCTGCTTTAAGCATTTGTATACAGGGTTTTATATAAACACAAATCTTCGTTTTGGGTGGATAAATACCCAAGAGCGCAAAAGCTAGGTTGTTTGGTAGGGACGGGTTTTGTTTTTAAAGAAGCTGTGAACGTGTTTTCCCAAGAGGGCCTGTCATTTTACATTCCTACCAGTCATCAATGAGGGATCAATCTAGTTTTTCCAAATACTCACAAGCCTTTGGTGTTGTCACAGTGTTTCATTTCAGCCATTCTAACAGGGCAGCAGCGTGTATGGTTGTGGTTTTAATTTGCATTTCCCTGGCCAAGGCTGTGGAGAATCTTTCCACGTGCTCCCCATCTGTGTATCTCTTCACTGGAAGGCCTATGCATTCCTTTTGCCCATTTCCAAATTGGACTGTCTGGGTTTTTACTCTTGAGTTTTCAGAATTCTTTATACTGGTGGGGCATGGGAGCTCTCATCTATAATCCTAGCACTCTGGGAGGCCAAGGCAAGAGTGAAAGTGCATATTATGAGAAGAAGCTGGAGTCTGTCAGGCTCCCGCAGACACGGCACAGCTGGTCTGGTTAGTTTAGGTCCTGCCTGACCTTCACCCCCTGTCTCCCATTCTTACTGTTTTTTTGTTTTTATTTTTATTTATTTTTTTTGTTTTGAGACAGAGTTTCAAGCTGTCACCCTTGGTAGACTGCTATGGCGTCACAGCTCACCCCAACCTCCAACTCTTGGGCTTAAGCAATTCTCTTGCCTTAGCCTCCCAAGTAGCCGAGACTACAGGCGCCCACCACAACGCCCAGCTATTTTTTTGTTGCAGTTGTCATTGTTGTTTAGCTGGCCCAGGCCAACCTGCCAGCTTTGGTGTATGTGGTTGACGCGTAACCACTGTGCTAGGGACACCGCTGAGCCCCATTCTTACTGTTTTGTAAATTTAGCTCCCACCCTAAAGATGCCTACATTAAGTAGTTTTGGTGGGTTGATTTAGAACATTAACTTCTAAATTGGAATGTTGTAATAGGTCACTGAATTATGCCGATTATTATTTGGAATAGGGGCTGGTGGGGTCTTTGCTTTGAACTTTAATGTCCAAAACTGTAATTTTGGAAATGGAAAAACAGAACAATCTTAGAGAGGCTACTCTCACTGTTCTCCAGAATCTTGGCCTTCTGACGAGGTTTGGTGGACCTGTTCCCATCTTTGCATATTGGCTGACCGTGTGACAGGTGGCTGGACCCTCTTCATCCAGTAACAGGAGGATTGCTTGAGCTTAGGAGTTCAAGACCGGACCCTGCCTCTACTGAAAATAAAAAAATTAGCTGGGTGTCTGTGGCGGGCACCTGTAGTCCCAGCTACTTGGGAGGCTGAGACAAGAGGATCGCTGAGCCCAGGAGTCTGAGGTTGCTGGGAACTAGGCTGACACCACAGACATCATGGCACTCTACCCAGGGCGACAGAATGAGACTCTGTGTAAGAAGTATATATTTATATTAATACATTCTAGCTATTAGCCCTCTTTTATTTGAGGTGGTGATGGGTGGAAGCCTCAGTGCCATGTCCTGCAGTTTTCCTTGAGTTAATATGAACTGATCCCGCTGAGTGAATGGCAGGATGGGACCACTGTGCGGATTGCTCCAACTGAGATCTTTTGCAAGGTTGCCTTTTATAGCTCTTTGTTTAAACCACCTGAGGGCACACTGAATCTCTGGTTACCTTTCTTCCAGCTACTATCCCTGCTAGGGATAGGGTGGCTCCATCCTACTCACTTTGGAGAGGGTTTTGATACCCTGATGATGACAAAGGGCTTTCGCTGCTCCCTACAAGGCAGTGGGCCAGCCCACTCCTTGAACTATTTCAAAAAGAAACCTTTGACACCGTACCTGCCTTTTTGTTCTTTTCTGCAGATTCTGCCCTATAAATCTTTGCCATCCATTACAAATCAAACATGTTCCACAGGACACAGAAGGAATGGCAGAGGAGGAGGTCAGTAGGGGGCTCAATGTGAAGCCCCAGCTCAGGGCCAGGAGGGCCTGTGGGCTGCGGGTTTGGCAGCACCACCAAGGGAGCTCACCGTTTGGAGGCAAATCTGTAAATAACTCGGCTTAAGGGGGAGCCTTAAGCAGGGTGTGTGCAAGGTTGAACTCTTCATAGATGCAAAAGTACAGTGGAAAGGTGGCAGGCCTGAGCATGGAGGCTGGGGCCCTGCTCACTACTCGTCTCTGCTGGGATTTTGGGGGGTTAGGGGGGGACAGACACGAGCAAGAAAGACCTCTGCTCCTCAGCATCTAAACTGCAGGAGTAGGATGTCACTCCAGACCTCTGTGATACTTAAGTGTTGCAGGGTTGGTGGCATCTTGGAATATTTTTTTTCCTACACTAGGGACCAAAAAAACCCTCCACCTCTTAAGAAACTGTGGTTTCTACAGCCTGAACTTGAGCAAAACTAGAACATCAGAAAATTCCTTCCTTCTGCTGCAGCTCCAACATGATGCCTGACCTACCCCCGGCTCTGTTTCACACAGACAGCTGCTGAACGAGATGGTCTTTATTGAAGTCCTTTTGATGCTGTCTCATAAAGCAGATTTTACTGCCCCCTTCTTCCCGCCCTCTACCTCTTTCTACCACCCTTGCCTCCTTCAGACACAAGGGGTTCTTGTTGGAAGGCGGGGTCTACAAGCAGGCCCAATTTCAGGTGGGCCGCCAAGTTAGTTTGTTTGCTTTTCTTTTTCACCTAAACCCCAAATACCTCAGCACCAGCTGCTGCAATTTTTCCTAACATCCATCTCCTCCAAACTCGCTGTAAATTAAGCTGTAGAAGAAGATTCCATTCTCATTTGCAATTTAGGTTGCCTTTCCCCCCTCCGTTTGCTTCCAAGAAACACCTGGTTCCTCCCTTCCCACCTCACCTCCCAAAACAACCAAAATAGAAATAAAAAAAGCAACAGCAGCCAGGGCCCTTCCTGAGCTCTGTGTGAACGACCGGGAGAGAATAAAGCCCTTGGCTGGTTGGCCCTCCTCCTCACCCGCCTGAGCTGGGAACGCGGTGAACAGCAGCCCCGCTGAGCAGGCAGGCAGAGGCAGATGGGAACATCCAGACAGGACAGATGTAATTAGCAGCACCATTTCTTTGTGTGTGCAGAATAGACAGCAGAATGCCACCACCCACATGATGCTTTGGCTGATGCACTGTCACTCATTTTCACAAACAATTCAACTGGTCTTTGAAAAGTGCCTACAACAAGCAAAGAAAGGCATGAAAAAAAGCAATGACAACACAGCCTGCGTTCCAAAGTGACTTGAGAGTTGCTCTGGGGACAAAGTGAAGTCAACAGCAACTTGATCACTCTTCAAGCCAAAGCTCCCGTGGACAGAGCCTCGTGTTCAGAAGGCTGTCAGCAGGGAAGAGCGCAAGATTCAAGGTCAGAATAAGTAAGCACAAATACCAGCATGTTCCTCACGTGGCTGCCATATGTCTCTGCATCTTACTTTTCCCATCTACTAAATGGGCATATTGACACTTGTGTGTCTGTACCTAGACTTGTGGTGAGGCTGGGGGTATCACGGTGGAGAGGAAAACTTTTTGATCTATAGAGCAGAGGTTGTTGTGGGGGCAAGGGGAAATGTTCCCTTTCTCCCAAAAGTTCACTGAAAGATCAACTCACAAGTAAGGCCGATTAATAAGAGAAAGGATTTATTTGCCTTGCACACAGGGAGAAATCAGAGTGATAACTCAGAGTAATAATTTTCCAAAGGAGTTTACATATCTTTGTATACAGGCCTTTTAGAGGGGAGGGGGGAGACTGAGGAATATAGGGTGTAAACAGTTGCTAGGGAGAACAGGGACTGGGAGAGAAATAGACTGACTTGTTGATTAAGCTGGGACATGTTTATGACCCAAATGATTTGGGCCATAACCACCTACATTCCTGACCCTCATTCCTAAAATATTTTGAGATAACAGGAGAGTCAATTTCTCCTTTGATCCTCTGACCAGGCCCAGTCCAGTTTTTCTAGACAGAAGGAAGGCCTCCTCAGTGTTTCTTGGCCTTGAATGGCCTTCAATTCAATTGTTACCAGGTATGAAAATTAAGTCTGCAAACTTACCACCGTGGGCTTACATTGGCTGCACTGTACAAACAACTCAGTAAGGTTTTATAACCTTGTGTATCAGAGCCTCACAGCTGTGTTCCTGTCCACATGGGCCAGTGTCCTGAGTGGCGTTCACTACTGTTGTGTGTTTTGTGTGTATATATCACCTAGGACAACTCTGATGATCATTCCAAAAAAGAGTTCCAAAATTGCTTCAAAGGTGAACATAGTGATATTCAGCAATGAGATATGTAGCATTTTTTCTAGGATGAGTTTCCAAACTTAATTGTCAGGTTTTTGTTTTTCAAACAACTGCTAATACTTGTTAAGACACAAATACTTGGCTCGGCGCCTGTGGCTCAACAGGCTAAGGCACCAGCCACGTACACCTAAGCTGGTGGGTTCAAATCCAGCCCGGGCCTGCCAAACAATGACGGCTGCAACCAAAAAATGGCCGGGCATTGTGGCGGGCGTCTGTAGTCCCAGCTACTTGGGAGGCAGAGGCAGGAGACTCGATTGAGCCCAGGAATTGGAGGTTGCTGTGAGCTGTGATGCCACAGCACTCTATCCAGGGTGACAGCTTGAGGCTCTGTCTCAAAAAAAAAGACACAAATACTTATTGAGTTGTTTGGACCTAAATACTTAATAAATGGAACTTTATTTTTTAAATTCATGGAGACTCAGGGGTACAGCAAACTGAAAAAATCCAGGGACCGTGATATTATTTTCTTCTCAGAAGTGAAGGAAATACAAGCTAAAAGGCACCAAGAAGAAAGAATGAAAAAATTTAGAACATAAGGCATTTTATACTGTACTTGACCTGGTGTCTTCAAAATGTTACTGTCATTATATAAAAAATAAAAAGGGGGCGGTGCCTGTGGCTCAAAGGAGTAGGGCACCGGCCCCATATACTGGACGTGGCGGGTTCAAACCCAGCCCCAGCCAAAAACTGCAAAAAAATAAATACATACAAAGGATCAGGGCGGACCCCAGAGCTACGCTGAGGCTGCGGCTGCAGCCCTGGGCGCTGGGCCTGCGGGGGCGCGCAGGGGGCGCGAGGAACTGCAGGGCCGGACGGGGAGACCGCTGCTGGACCGGCTCTCGACGCTGAGCCGCGGTGGGGTCCCCGCCGGCTCTGCGAGAGCCTGTGGGCGCGAGCGGGGCAGCCGCCGGCCACTCCAGGAGGGACCGCCTGGCCACCGGGTGGTCGAGGGGACCTTGTGGGCACGTCCGCCGGTGCGCTGACCCCGCCCGGCACGTTTCTGAGGTCAGGGCGCATCCGCAGGGGGGCACCTGGGGCCCAGCGCCGCCTTCGTCCACCCCCGGGGTGCCCCTGGATGGCTGAGCTGTCCCCTCGCCGGCCGCCCGGGCGCCGCAGGGCTGTGCCCCGTGGGATCGCCGGGCCGCCGCCGCCCTCGCCATCCCCGGTGCCGGGTCGCGGCCCACCTGGACGCACTGGCCCCCTGGTCCCCTACGTGCCGCCACCGCTGTTGCCCTCTATGTTCTACGTGGGCCTGTTTTTCGTCAATGTGCTGATCCTGCACTATGCCTTCCTCATGGAGTACATCGTCCTCAGCGTGGGCCTTGTTTTTCTGGCCGAGGACATGGACCAGGCGCTCGCTCCTGGACCTCGCGTGCTCTCCGAGCCCGGCTCAGGCCTCTACGATGCGTACTTGGAATAGGGTCTTAACTGCCATCCCCCCTTCCCGTCTGCGAGCCGCAACCCTCGGGTCTGAACCAACTGCCCACATCATGCCGCCACTGCTGGTTCGGGGCACCGTCTGGATGGGAATGGGACCCCAGGACGAGGCTCCTCCCCGCCTCCGAGGCCTGCCTGCTCCCCTCAAAAGCTTTGTGCCAACAGAGAGGTTCCTGCCTGTACCCAGCAGGGTGAAAGGAGAGACTGGAACTGAGTGCCTGTCCCCAGAGAAGGGAAAGCCAAGGGGAACTTGAAGACCTCATCGGCCTACAGAGTCCCACAGATGGCCTGGCCTCGGCTTGTGACTCTGCAGCCACAGTGGGTGTTTACAGAAACCCAGCCAGAGTTTGCCTCCCTGCTCTTCACCCCCAACTGCACCTGCTTCCCCCACTTAACCTTCAGAGAGGACACTTCAAGCCGTGGACACACACAAAAGCGACTCCCAGCGCCGCAGGATGCCAGTTGAGCCTTAAATTCGGCTGGGTGAGCCTGAGACTGGTCTTATATGCAGGAACTGTTTCAGGGAGTGACTCGGAAGGAAAAGCAGCTGGGAAGCTACCGAAGGCTGAGGGTAGGGTTTTGATTTCTTCGTTTCAAGTTGCTGCTGCTTCTTCAAGTTGGCAAAACTGAGACATCATGCTGGGGAGAGTTAAGTTGCTCTCCTGGCTGGAAATGCATTTCTGAAAATGTGAGTGGTATGAATACTTGATTTTGATAAACCTGTAAAAGCAATACTTAGGAGGCTGACTTCTTTTGATTAAAAAAATGTATGCAACTCCAAAAATAAATAAATAAATAAGGATCAGGGGACTGGTCTGAACTGAGACATCACAATGCTCCTGGGGTGGATCCTAGTGTGCAAAAAGGACATTGCAAAGTGTTATATAGCTTAGGAAGTTTGACTGTGGGTAGGTTTTAGACAATATTAGGAATTATTGTTCACGTTATTAGGTGTAATAAATATCCTTATTTTAAGTGCAGTATCATGTCTAATTTTCTTTAAAATAGCTTAGCAAAAAAAAATGAACAAATGAACAGAACACTGCAGAAGGTTATTAATCATTAAATGAAGGTGATGATTTTGTTGTAATTGTATTTTCACTTTTCTGTTTTGAAATTTTCCCACTGAAATGTTTTTTTTTAAAGTAATGGGTTAGTGTCAAACAGAGCAAAACAAAATTTGTCAGCACTGAAGAAGCAGGGATGTGAAAATATGAACAAATCCACTGAAATCTGTCCTAACTCTGCCACGAAATTATACAAAGGCAAACTAGCAACTGGTGCTAGAGGTTTGGTTACAGGAGCAGTCTCCTTAATGGAAAAAAATCAATAACAAACCCTAAAGCACTTCACGCCTGAAGGAGACGCCACTTTCTCTCTCACTCCACATGGCTGGACAAGGTGTTGAATATTTTCTGTCTGCAGACAGCTGAGACACCAGAGATGATAAGCACAGTAGGAGTCTTGGGACCCCTGGATAACCCACTTCAGAATCACCATAGCCTTCTGGCTCATGCTAAATGTCCCACTGGGGTAGACTTCTCAAGAAGATGCCCACTGTGATCAGAATGTGTGTGCTCCCCCAGATTTCATATGTTGAAACTAACCATCAATGCAAAAGTATTAAGAGATGGGGCCTTTGAGAGGTGATTAGGTCATGAGGCTGGAGCCCTCACTAATGAGATTAGTGCCCTTATACAAGAGGCCACAGAGAGCTGCTTTTCCCCTCCCACCATGTGAGGACGCAGAAAGAAGACATCCACCTGTGAAGGAAGGTGGCCTTTACCAGACACTGAATCTGTCAGTGCCTTGGTCATTGACTTCCCCCCCTCCAAAACTGTGGGAAATAAATTTCTGTTGTTTAGAAGCCACTCCATCTTTTGTTCAATCAGCCTGAATAGACTAAGATAGTGGCCCTGAAAAACTGTATGTTGGATGCTGGAAGTATTCCGCAGCTGGGTCTGGTGGTAGTTACATGTCTACAGACAAATGTGGACATTCATTGAGCTACCCACTTAAGATGTGTATACTTTACTGAACATTAATTATATCTGAGTTAAAGAAAGAAATCCCTCCCACCAAAAAAGTAAATGTGTCCCCACTTACTGGGGAGGAAATAGCAAAACTATTGCCTCTTATCTTGGAAGATACAGTAATAATAACTACATTTCAGAACAAAGACCCTGAGCTAAAAGATGAGGATTTAGAGACATACTCTTAATGTGATGGGAAAGGGGGAAGCTTAGTATCTCAAGTATATTAAACCTTTAAGCCCCATGTGCACAGCCAGTCAGTTCTTAATCCCTTTGTTAACACAACTTTAGCATGAGGCAGTTAATTGTACAAAGTCCTGCTGTTCTTTAAGTAATAAACTCACATCAAAACATTGTATCCAAGCATTAAAAAAAAAAATGATTGCTTTTTAAAATGAATGAATGAAATGAACAAACATATCCCACTTGGTGGCCCTGCGAGATATTTGGGATTTTTGCAGCCAACAGAAGCCAAAGTGGAGAGTAGAGGGGATAGTTAAGGGAGAGTTCAAAAATCAGTGACAGGAGACAGGAGAAGCCTCAGTGCAAGCCCAGGAAATGCCTCAAAACCTCATCTTCCTGCGTAAGCAGCCCTGAACTATGAAGGCTAGAAAGGGTGGAAGCAGCTGCCCCACCTTCCGGTCAGACCCAGCCTTCAGGAGCCAGGGCCATGTCTTTGACCACCTGGCACAGACCTGGCAGCTGCAGGGCTTCCCCCTTCCGGACCTGGGCTCAGCAGCAGATTAGCATGAGACCCCTTCACAACTGGACTTGGGGAATGGCTCTGCAGGGCACCTTTGTGGGGAGGTGGAGAGAGCGATCTGATTCGAATGGGTGCTCAGGACTTGGGATGCTCCTCCCACGCTCCAAGGACCCTCCTTCCGCTGGGAGCCCAGCAGCAGCTCCCTTCTGGACAGCTCACCAGCTCCCCCGTGAGCTCCAGCCAGGAATTTCAGGAAGGCAGTCCTGGTCCCCAGCGTTCCCTTCCCTCCAGGAGTCTGGGGAACTCCGAACATCCTCAAAGAGTGAGAAGCTCTTTCTGACAAACTATCACTCTTGCCAAAGAAAAGTCAGCGAGATCCACGCAGCTCCTCCAGAGAACGTCTATTGGATCCCCTACCCCTTCCTTGGGATGCAAAATGCCTGAGAGGAGACAGTTGGAATCCAGTTTGGAAATGGAGCCATATCTTGGATGCTGGGGCACCCACCCCCAAGATCTGCACATCACCTCCCTGACTTCACCTTGGAACATCCTTCCCTGGGCCCTTACCTTGTCCTGCTCTGAGAACCCACCTGCTTTGGGAACTGCAATCATGTGAAACACATTCAGACCCAGTTCACTGGCCCTAGGGCCCTTCCTTTAGCTACTCAAACTTGGGAAAAACTTGTATGCACATGTGGGTGGGGGTGGTGAGAGTGAAAGAGTCCCAGACAGGGAGCCAGGAATCCGCTACCCTTCCCTGTGTGACGCTGGCCAGATTACGTGACCTCTCTGTGGTTCGGTGGCTGTGTGATAATCACCAATATTCACTGACCCCTGTGTACCAGGTACCATGCCATGCTCATTACATGCAGTATCTCATTGAATTTTACACAGTGCTACGTTCTGAATGCTTGTGTCCTGCAGATTCATGGCTTGAAACCTAATCCCCAGTGTGATAGCATTAAGGGGTGGGGCCTTTAGGACGTGACTGGGTCACAGGGTTCTGAGATCAGTGCCTCTATAAAGAGGGCCTAGGGAACTAGTTTGCCTCTCCCAGCATGTGAGGACATGTAGAAGGCACCATCTAAGAGGAACAGGACCTCACCAGACACCTCATCTGTCAGTGTCTTGACCTTGGACTTCACTTCCCAGACCCCAGAACTGTGAGCGATTAATTTCTGTTGTTTATAAGTTACCCAGTCTGAGGCATTTTCTTACATCAGCTGAAACAGATGAAGGCACAGGGATCAACACTATTCCCCTTCTAACAGGTGAGAAAATTTGGTCTTGGAAAGATGCATGACTAACCTATGATCGCACAGCTAGTAAGTGTCACAGCGGATTAACATTCAGTCGGTTGAACTTAAGGCATGATTGTAACCAAAATTCTTATACTAACAACTAGTAAAATCATAAAAACAACAATAATAAAATAACAATGATAAATGGAAGAGGTTCATCCACTAAGAAGGGTCTGGAGAAATCTGTAAATTAAGTAGAGGCAGACCCGCATTTTCACGTGAGTAACCTTGCTCGCTTAGGAAAAAGTAGAGAAATACACCCTCTGGGAGGGGCAGAGACAACTTCTGGAGACCCGGATCTCATCTCTGCCTTTGTAATCAGCCAGGATCTGTAAATGCAGATATTTACAAGGCAGCCCCTGGCACTGTATTTCTTCGCCCGTTCTTACCAGGGCAAGAGGGGCAACAAGGAGACCAAAAGCCACATACTTGCAAAGTCATCCTTCCTCTGGAGACTAAGAAGCAGCAAATTCTTTTCCTGGGAAACAACTCTATCAAGCAGACATCTGTTACTCTTAGTGATCTGTACGCCATAACAGTTTAAAAAATAGAGTTTAAATGCTTAAATAAGAAGAAAACAGTTTGCCTGCATTGCAACACATCATATAAACTGTGCTGGAATTAGCACAAGGGAAACATTTATCTTCCCTAGATAATCTCAAAACAGGACTATTTTTTTTTTTTTTGGATGGTGTACAATTGCGTTTATTGGCATGGAATGATGCTCATGATGCATTGCTACAGAAAAAAATGGTTGCAAATATAAAACCAGACTTTTTAAAAGAAAATTAACTCCACCTCCCTGGCTGGGGCCAGGCCCCTGGACAGATCTTTCAGAAGAAAGGGAAATGGATCAAGACTGAATAGGTGGCAGCCTTCTCTCTGAAGAGAGCAGAGACAGAGTTGCATTTTCTAGCTGAAAGGACAAAGATTTGCAGATCTGGAGTCACTCCAGCCTGGTGTAGGGACAGACAGTGGGCAGTAGGATCTAAAGTTGCTGGGTTCCAGGACTGGCGCCACTAACTGCCAGCTGTGGTGACCCCCGTGCAGGTTCAATGGCTCTGAAGATCACTTCCCACTGGCACAGTTACTGCATGAGGGTAACAGTATCTGCAGGGCACCTCTCACCATACCCCACATGTGGGAGGCCCTCGGAAAAGGGTGAGATTTTCCTGTCTACAGTCTGTATTTTTATGACAATGACAGGGGTTGGCTATTGCAAATGACAACACCAAGGTGCCAGGCTGTGAATGAGATCAACCAAAACTTTGGATCTTGGCCTATCTGGCATTCACTCACTCACCTCCGGAGCACTTCCGGAATGCCCACTTGTGGCTGCTCCAGGTCAGGCACTGGGCTGGCCACTGGGAACACGTGAACAGACCAGGTCCCTTTCCTCAAGGAGAGAAGTCACAAACCAGTAACAGGTAAAGAGTCATGTGCCAGGGCTCTAGAGGGGCTGGCAGGGGGCTGCTCATAGGGGTCCTCTGGAGCTAGGTGATGCCTGAGACGTGAAGGAGGGAAGGGGCTGGGTGTGCTGGCGTCAGGGGAGGCCACTCCAGGCACGGAAGGCAGCCTCAGAAAGGCTGACAAAAGCAGCACCCAGCCTAGCTCCCAGATCTGGAGGGAGCAGACTCTGGGGGAGAGGGGCAGGTGAGGGGACTGGGCCCTGATCTCCCAGCCTGTGGCCATGAGCCACTTTGAACTTGCAAAGTTTGTGGTGCCTGTGGTGCCCGTGGGGATCCAGGGGGAGCTCTGAGCCCTGCCTAAGGTTTGTGGGACCATTTCAATCCGGCATCCATCTGTTTTAGGGCTCACTGCTCTAGCCTTGTGAAGAAAAACAAGTTTTAAAGCCCTGGAAGCAATTAGTTTCCAGGTACAAGATCATTTAGCACTTAAATACATGCAAATTCTAAAAGCCTGCAGCCCAAATGAAAGTAAAAGACAGAATGCAAGTCGTGACTACCCTGGTTCAAGGAGTTTGCAAAGCTTGTAAACAAGCGTGCTCCCAAATTCAGTCAGGGCCTGGGAGCTGAGTAGCAACTATCAGCCCCTGATTCTGTAACACACAAAAGAACATATGTCCTTACTAGCAGAGGATGTGGGGAAACTTAGATTATTGTCACTTCATTATCTGGAGCTCACCTGAGGCTGAAATAAAAAGCCTATCCCCAAACACAGTAAAGCATCACAAGAATGAAGAAGCATGAATCTCATGTACTCAATTTTGATATGAGGACAATTAATTAGTAAAGCATCACAAGAATGGAGAAGCATGAATCTCATGTACTCAATTTTGATATGACAATTAATGACATGGTGGGGGTGGGGGAAGGGAAGAGCAGAGAGAAAGAATGAGGGAGGGGTGGGGAAAGGAAGAGCAGAGAGAGGGAAGGGGGGTGGGGTATTGGTGTGTACTACACCTTTTGGAGGCAAAACACGATTGTAAGAGGGACTTTACCTATACAAATGCAATCAGTGTAACCTGGTTTCTTGTACCCTCAATGAATCCCCAACAATAAAAAAAAAAAAAAAGCCTATCCCCAGAAGAGAGTGCTTATGCTCCTGGGCTTTTTTTTAAGAAATCACTTCACTGTTAGTGTCAACATGAAGCTTAACTAGTGTCAACATGAAGCTTAACATCCCAATATTTAGGAAAAAGGCAAACCCACCCAGCTGTACACTTACAAAATAAGTACAACCAGCCAGCCATCCCATTGCACCCAGACAGGGCTGGTCACCTTCTTTCTCGTAGCAGTTTCTGATGAAAACTTCACGTCTTCTCCTGGCCAGTTCTTCCAGGGCTAAGGGTTAACATCTCATTCTTTTATCCTCTTCATTCCTATGTCTAGTATTTGAACCTGATGTAGTAGGTTCTCATTAAATATCTGCTGTTTGACTAAATGAGCATCTTTGCTCAAAGCCAGCTTTATCGCAGCCCTGAATTCTCCCAGGCACAGGATGAACCAAAAAAGAAATTGGGTCAAGGGACAGAGGGTTTGGCTCCAGCCTGAGTCTGTGCCGCTCACAACCACACACTCATGAGTCATGTCATTTGTACTGGCGTTCCCATCTCTAAAATGGAAGGAATGGCTGTTCCCCCACTTTTTAAGGATTTGTATATGAAGCAATGGGGAAGAAGTGCTTGGGAAGGTGTTCTGCAGGGGTGAGGTGATTCCTATAACTTTAGAGAGGGGTTCTGCAGCTGAGAAGGCAGAAGAGTGCAGGACCACGAGGAGGAAACAGACTACAACCTACTCTCAGAAAGCTAGGCAGGTCAGCAAGGTGGATTCAGAGGTGTAACAAGTGACTACAAAGTCACAGAGGACAAGGTCACCCAGGCTGTACACTCCACTTACCTGAGAACTGGAGATGTGAGCATAAACTATGGAGCTAGCAGATGATATAAATATGTGAGTGGCCTGCTAGAAGGCAATAGGGAATGGTGGGGCCTGAGGCCAAATGGAGATTACACTCATGCTCTATGCAAGGTATTTGCAGCGAGGGATTTAAAACATATGCCCCATCGGGCGGCACCTGTGGCTCAACGGAGTAGAGTGCTGGCCCCATATGCCAGAGGTGTTAGGTTCAAACCCAGCCCTGGCCAAAACAAAAAAAAGGCAAAACATATTCCCCATCAGGCTTGGCGCCTGTGGCTCAACTGGCTAAGGTGCCAGCCACATACACCTGAGCTGGCGGATCCCGGGGCCGCCAAACAACAATGACGGCTGCAACCAAAAAATGGCCGGGCATTGTGGTGGGTGCCTGTAGTCCCAGCTATTTGGGAGGCGGAGGCAAGAGACTTGCTTGAGCCCAGGAATTGGAGGTTGCTGTGAGCTCTGATGCCACAGCACTCTATCCAGGGTGACAGCTTGAGGCTCTGTCTCAAAACAAAACAAAACACAACCATATGTCCCATTAAACATGACCATTCATCTATGGCCTGCAGGCTAAGAGTTTGAGGCCTCTATAGACTGTTGTATAAAGCATATTGTTTTATTCTGATGCTTTGACATCTGGGACCTTGCTGACACAGGAGGGACTGTCTCTATTAAGGCTAGCTGATTCCCAGAGATAGTAAACACTGGAGTAGGCCTTCCATATGCAAACCAGAGAAAATAACCCAGATACCTCCTTGATCGGGCTCTCTCTCGCACTCTGGGTCACTATCCACATGCCCTAATTACAGCAGGGCCAGGTACCAGACATCTAGGGACAGTCCCTAAACCCCACAGCCTATGGAAAGTATTCAAACTAACCAATACTAAACCTGCTTACCCTGTTTGCCTTTCCCAGGGAAACCACAACAAAGGTTCCTGCCCACCTTGTGCTCCCTTGTGCTGCCTCCTAACTAGTCCTGCACACAGGGTACTGTGAGTAACAAACTGCCTTTCCAGTGGCAATTGTCTCCTGGCCAGTTGGCCTCCCTAGGCCTGAATAATAATAAAACCTATATTTTATTATATACCTGTAAACACCACTGAGCACAAATCATCATGCCTGCTTTATTTCTCCCTGTGAATCTGGGCACCTAATACAGTCCCTTGCACTTGGCAGATGCCATTTACATACTAATTAATGGATGGATGGATGGGTGGGTGGATGGAAGGGACAGACATAAGGATGAAAGCCAAGGGCCAGGTGGCTACGTGGATTTCCTACATTTCAGTCTCACTTTTGCAATCACTGCAGGAAACCGAATTCCCTGTCTGCTTCAGTTCTGTGAGTGGTGTGGACGTAGGCAGCCAGGGTGGCAAAGGCTGGAAGAAGGGGCATGAGCACTGGCTGAGAGGAGTAAGCCATGGTTAACCTTCTGCAGCCACCATCCCACTTGCATTCAGTTTTTTTGGCAGTTCTTAAGTGGAAAAAAAAGCCCAGACTTTTCTTTCAGTGCCCAATTTTCTAGCTAACTCTAGCATTTCCTTTATTCAAATGTTTATTAAGAGATCCCATCTCAAAGGGTCTCCAAACCCTGTGGTAAAAGGGGAAAGTCAGAGAGGCCCCCCGAGCCCACTCCGGCCTCTGGGACCTGTCCTCAACAGGCTCCCGAAGGTTACCCCCAAACCTCCCTGCGTCTGCAACGGTACAGCGGGCTAGGTCTGCACCCCTGAACTTTTTAGTGAATAAGCTGCAAG
The DNA here is from genome assembly GCA_963574655.1 of Perodicticus potto. Taxonomy (NCBI): domain Eukaryota; kingdom Metazoa; phylum Chordata; class Mammalia; order Primates; family Lorisidae; genus Perodicticus; species Perodicticus potto. Next base: position 16,090 of record CAUYRH010014075.1, read on the forward strand.
TTGAGCTACAGAATCTGTGTTGATTTTAATGTTTACTCTTTAAAATGTATCAATCTGATCTGCTTGACAATGGACTGGATGTCTGCTGACAGGTTCTCCTTGTCTTTCTCAGCATCACTCTCTCCTCCTCGGCCTCGGGAGACAGGCAGAGAGAAAACAGATGCGGAGGGGGCCTGTCTGGGAAGTACCAAGGATGGTAGGGAATCCTGTGTTCATGCTGTTTGTTTGATGGTTTGTTTTGAGACAGGGTCTCAGTCTGTCACCCAGCCTAGAGTGCAATGGCATCATCACAGCTCAATGCAGCCTCAAACTCCGAGGCTCAAGCAGTTCTCCTCCTTGGCTTCCGGAGTAGCTGGGACTACAGGCATGTACCACCACACCCAGCTAATTTCTCTATGTTTAGTAGAGACAGGGTCCCACTCTTACTCACCCTGGTCTCGAACTCCGGGGCCTCAAGGGATCTTTCTGCCTTGGCCTCCCAAAGTGCCGGAAGTATAGGAGGAAGCCACTGCACTCCCTTGTGTGTGCTGTTTCTGATGAATATTAAACTGGATTCCTCAGTTCTTGGCAGTGAACAGCTCCTCTAAGGCGCTTCCTTCCCCGGGCCCAAGATGGAAGGACAGGAAGCATTCGACCTCAGTGTATGGACAAGGAGGCCAAGGAAGCTGGGGACTGCCTAAGAGCTGTCCACAGAGTGACTATGTGAACCGGTTTACTCAGAAAAGAACCAGCTAATGGTTTATAACAGGCGTTGTTTCAGTGTAATTATTAAACTCACCCCATCTTCTCTCTCAAAAGTGAGTATTTGATAAATTATACAATTGCCCTCCACATCAGGGACTTTGCAAATGGGAGAGTCTGTGTTCAGAGTTTAACAAAAAACAGAGGCTGATCACTCTGTGCAAACAGGAGCTCAAGGTTCAGCACACACTGCAGAAGGCCCAGCAGCAGTGCCCAATTAGCTGAAGGGAGCAGAGCCTGACCTTGGCCCTGGGGGCCTCCTCTCTAAATGAGGGATAACCCAGGCTGGCTGAGGCAGCCTGGGCCAAGTATACCTCATCCAAAGCCTCTCTACCAATTGTAGACAGCACTTCTCTTCTCTTGTTGAAGTCTCAACAAGTCCAGCTCAGGGTGAGAGCAGAGAGGAAAAGGTTACAGTTTGTCCCCAGATAAGCTATAAGATACAGGGGACCACCCCACCGTCTCCATCACCAGCACACACTTTGTGCTACGATCCCATTCAACACCACCTTGAGTTGCCATAGGGACTCTGAACAATCTCCCGTTTGTCTTTTTTCCTTCCTGGTGGAGATCTTGTTTCTGTCGGGGTGAACTATTTATCTGTGCTGCATGAAATGTCATGGGCTGCGGGCAGAACCAAGGGCCCACCCACGCCCAAGAAATAATAACCCTTTGGTGACATGCATACCAGCTCCCCGAAGCTTTAGAGGCTGTCAGGGAATGAATGTCCCTCTCCATCGCTGAACTCGCTCTCCAGAAGTATTTAACCCAAAAGGCAACACCCGCTGCAGCCTGAGTTTATCAGGTCAACTCGTGCTTGGGTCAGTTTGCCACGTGAATCTGTGGACGTGCCTGACCCTCCCCCTGGGGCGGGGAGCAAAGGCATACTAGATAAAAAGGTGGCCATGCGTTCACCTTGCAGCCTCATATGAAGTTTAATGAAGCTATTAAACGCTCAAAGTGTCCAGCGTTGAAGGAATCTCTGTTCGTCTTGTGAACTAAAACTTCAAAGCTAATTTTTTTAATATAAGATTAGGCATCATGCAAAACTTACTGGTGAAGCAGTTAATAAAATACACAGACCCCACGGAAGGGTTTTGTACATTTCAGTCCTTGCAAATAACAAAAGCAATTATAAACCCTGCATGGTCCTGAGAGGTGCTTCCTTTCCTTCTTAAAGCTGTCAGTCCTGGCTCTTTGGGGGCTCATGTGTTATAAATTCTAGAGGCTCTTTTAGCTGCAGTCTGAGCGTCGGGTGGATCTTCTTCCTCTTCCTCGGTTCGCTTGTGTTTTAAAAACAAATCAGATTTGAGAAAGCGGCTGTAGCTGTCGTACTTCATGAGATTGAAGATCTGAGAAAAAGAAAAAGACTGTGAAGCTGAGGCTAATCCAGGCCATGAATCATCTGATCAAACATTTATTAAATACCTACTGTGTGCCAAAGTTTACAAATATATACAGAAAACACACCAAGAAAGCTAAAGTCATATGCAAGGCGAGACAGACTTCCTGGATGTTTTTGGTTATTAGCAAGAATCTCAGTGGAATACATCAATCTATTAATAGTCCAGAGAGTCACATGAATGAATGTATGTTTATTTTCCACGGAAGTATAGATTCACACAGCACTGATTCATACCCTCGTTTCCAGAAGTCCGTTAAGACTCTACTTTATTTGGACAGATAACACAAGGATACCTTTCTGCAGGATACTGAGATAGCAGAATAGAAATTGTTTCCATAGAGTGGCTTAAAAAAGATCCATGTCACGTCGCATGATGCCAATAGTGTCACGAACTCCAATAAGTCTGGCATCCAAGATCTCAAACAAACCCATCATTGTGCCAAGGATCAAAATGAGGCTTATTCAGTGCAGGGCAGGGGAGTAAAACTACAGGCTCAGCAAAGAGAGGCTTCAGCATCAGGTCTCCACAGAAGAAAACAGTCGCCAGCTGCAGAATGCAAACATCTGTGCAATCAGGCAGACTGAGAAAGAAACGATTCTGAGGTATGCCATGTATGTGGGGAGGACCCCCTGACTGGGCCAAGTCCTCCCTCGCTGGGACAGTAGGTGCTTACAGATGCGTCCTCCAGCCTCCATGGGACCTCCCCACTGGGCCTTCATCCCTGTCCCCAGCATCCCCTCTAGCCTACTCCACCCAATACTATGCCACCCACCTTCCACCCTTCTCCCTCACCCCACAAGAGCAGGGGAAGGAAAGGCAAAAAGCATTTTCCAGCTGTCGAGGGGCATGATCTCTTTCTCACCCTTCATCTCTCTCTCTGACCTTTTAACTTTCGGGACATTCTGCAGACTGAAATTCCACGTGGCCCATGCCCCCGATGCCTTCCCACTTAGGCCACTGACACAGGTCCGAGTAAGTGGAAACTTCTAGCAGGGTCTAGAATGCCTCTCACTGCCCAGCAGGGTCGTTAAGTGGGTGATAAAACCCGGACATCTTTTAAACCCTCCCTCTGCCAACACATGCACAAACTATTTTATAAATTAAACACCTGATGGATTAGAAGGACTCAGAACATCTGGCTGGAGGATAGGAGGTGCCTTGGAGGAGGGCAAGGATGAGAACCCCTGACCTCACCATTGTTTTCCCAAGATGGGTCAAACCACAGCAGAACTTCCAGGGTCATTTTGCTGTAAGCAGAATCTACAACTCAGGGGAAGACTTGGGACTTGGGATTTACTGGTACCTGCCTGTCCCTTGGTGCCCTGCCAGCCTTGCCCAAGCTCTTCAGCTGCTCAGAGAGACCTTGGCTCCTGAAGACCCCATCCTCTGTCTCTCTAGAGCACTTATCTTTGTGGCAATCTTGTAATCCTAGATGCGATTATGATTTGTTGATGTTTGGAGAAAACAATTTTTAATCCCCCCAAACACAAAAATCATAGCCAGGGGAGAGGCAGGGGGTGAAGAATGCCATTATCCTCCCACCAGCGTGCTAAGCAGGTGTTGCCGTCCCTCATCACCTGCCTTTTTCACCCTTCCAGACACAAGAAACCCCACGGGGAGTCTTTAGACGCCCACCTAGTTCAATATCAGGAACAGAGGCTCCAAATGTGACTAACAAAACAGGCTTCATGAGGGCCCCTCCTGGTGCCCAGCGCTGTGCCTGCTCCCACACCAGGTCCACAGCGGGCAGGACCCTCCACTCCAGGCAGGATGCAGTGCCACCTAGGTGTGTCACGTGAGGGCTCTGCGTGTGGGAGAGGAACATCCTGTTTGCCTGTCGTGGCTCTGAGGCTCAGACTTCAAAGGGGAGGCACCCAGGCAGGAGATGGGGGAGGAAGAAGGCTGCTTCAGGCGGGAGGGGTTTGGGGCTGCAGAGGGGCTAGCGGCTTGCCCTTCCACCCCCAGTACTCTACAGGTGCCAGCTCTGAGGGGAGGAGGCTTGCAAACTATTTAACAAGCACATAAGGACCCCACTCTGCCCTAGCAGGTGTGAAATGCCCGGGATGCCCGGGAGTGCAGAAGCCCTTCAGACTGGGGCTTCCTCCTCGGGGAACCCTTCAGAGCCGTCCAGAGGCCACTGTGGCCATCCGACCCAGACAGACTTGAGGAAGGAAAGAACATCACCCCCAGTGGCCTCATCCTTCTGGGATGTGAGGAATCTCTCTACACAGGGTGCAGAGGGCAGGCTTCCCACTGCCACCAGCAAAGGGCCTCCCCAGCCCTGGCCCAGACGCACACGGCAACAGGGTCCTGCCAATACTAAACCCTCCAGGCACGGTGCTCAGGAAAGGTGGCGGAGGATAGAGATCATGCCTACAAACCTCTTCCGAGGGAGCAGCCAAAGCTGGTGCACCAGCGACTGACCCCGGCTATTTACCACAGGGTAGGTGGCCATGACGGTGGCCCAGTAGGAGTTTGCCAAGTGTGTGAATAGAGCTGACCACCCCTGTGCGGCAGTAGAGGGCCGGGGACATGCCTCAGGGCACACAACGCAGCCAACAATGTCCTCTGACCCCAGAGAGGTCCGTCTCTCCTTCCATCTCTCGTTCAGTCCTCACCGCAGCCCCCAAGGACCCTGGTTTTACAGAGGAGGAAACAGGAGCTTAGAGGTTCAGTTTCCTGCAGTTCTGGAGGTCAAGGTGCCATCAGGGTTGAGTCCAAGGCTGCTCCCCTGGGCCTGCAGATGGCCATCCTCTCCCTGTGTCTTCACATGGGGCCCCCCTGGGCATGTGTGTCTTTACCTTGTTTTCTTGTAAGGACACCTGTCAGACTGGATGACTGAGGGTCCACCCCAATAACCTCATTAAATGTTAATGACCCATTAAAGGCCCTGTCTCCACATTATGTCACAGTCGCTGGGGGTTAGGACATGTGAATTTGGGGGAGGGAACACACAGTTCAGCCCATCCTAGGGAGTAAGAGAGACAGGTGGGAAGCCCACCCCAGCAGGCTATGGAGCCCACATTCCTGACCACTAGGCATACTGCACCTCACACGGCCACACAACACACAGTCATTACAAACGAGGACAGCAAAGGGAGTTTAACGTGGAAATCTGTCCATGGATGTTAAATGACTGATATTAAGTTTTAAAAATCAGCTAAAACTAAAAACGATGATCCCAAATGTGTTCTTTAAAAGCATGTTTGTTTATGTAACTAGAAACTAAATACCCCTAAAAGTCATTTCTGGCTTGAATAGTATCCCCACAAAACTTAGGTCCACCTGGAACTGCAGAATGTGACCTTATTTGGAAATAGTTGGTTAAGGATCTCAAAATGAAATCATCCTACATTTTGGGTGGGCCCTAAATCCAAAGACTGGGCCCTCATCAGAATAAGAACGAACCCATAGATAGATGGGAAAGGCCATGCAAAAGAACCCGTACAAAGATGGGAAAGGCCATGCAAAGTCAGGGGCAGAGATTTGAGGGAGACAGCTACAAGCCAAGGACCATCGAAGACCACCAAGTACAGCTGGCAGTCCCCCGCTATCTGGAAGCTAAGAAGAGGCAGGCAGGATGCTCCCACAGAGCCTTCAGAAGCAGCAGGGCCCTGCCAACACCTTGATTTCAGATTCCTAGCTGCCTGAACTATGAGAAAATAAGTTTCTGCTGTTTTAATCCACTTGAGTTGTGGTGTTTTGTTACAACAGCCTAGGAAACTAATATAGTTGGCTTGTTGATTTCAACTCACTCCTACTCAGGCAGAGAAAATGAGCTGGCCTTAGGGCTCCCAGACAGCTTAGGAGAACTGGCCTCACCAGGGGTGGGTTGTGGTCAGCACCTGAACAGCACAGTCAGACTCTTTCCTGTCTACAGGGAAGAGAAAGAAGAAAATGCAAGGCCGGGCATGATGGCTCACGCCTGGAGTCCTGACACTCTGGGAGGCTAAGGTGGTGGATTGTTTGAGCTCTGGAGTTCAAGACCAGCCTGAGCAAGAGTGAGACCCCTGTCTCTAAAACTAGCTGGGCATTGTGGCGGGCACATGTAGTCACAGCTACTTGGGAGGCTGAGGCAAGAGGATCACTTGAGCCCAAGAGTTTGAAGTTGCTGTGAGAGTGACATCATGGCACTCTACCCAGAGTGACAAAGTTAGACTCTGTCTCAAAAAGAAAAAAAGAAAAGAAAAAAGAAAAGACAATTCAGATGTCTGGGATGAGGAGAAGGCTCAAGGTAGGCAGAAGCACTGGGGTAGAAGAGCTGAGGCAGACCAGTCCATGGGATGGATGGGCGAAAGAAGAGGCAGAAAGCTCACAGGGGCAGCTGAGCCACATTCTGAACCTTTTTTTTTTTTTTTGCCAAGACAGCTGTGGCTTAGCAAGGTTTCAGGTGTGGGCAGCCCCCACATCCGTGAGCTGCATGCCTAAACTGTTCAGTGCGGTTGCCTTGGGATCCAGTCCTATAGCTGCTGGAGGTGGGACCAGGAGGAAAATGAGAGGAACCCTTCCTGCCGGTGTGCGACTGTGCACGGCGTCCTGCTCCGCAAGGCGTCCTGCTCCGCAAGGCCATTACGCCGCCCAGGCGCCTCTCCCTCTCCAGATCCCAGACCCTGCAGTGATTGATTGGGATCTGTCTTCCTGCATGGAAAAACATCCATGCGGTGCTCCAATCTTGTCACTGTCCTGATTCATTGCATTTCAAGTCTAATAAACATTTTAACACTGCTCTGAAGACAAGTGCAGTGGAAACCTAAACAAAACGTGCATCCTCTCTTCTTCTCCAAACCCTCTGCTATGTTATTTCAATCAGGTACAAGAACAACAAGATAATCCTTTAAAGTGATGAAAATTGTATTAGTGGGATTTCATATGGCTTCAAGCATGTGGCAAGCACTGCCGTCTCTGGACTGAAGCTCTCTCCCCGCACAGCTGAACTGCAGACACGCTTTTGTGCCTACCCCACGTGAAAAGGCAGAAATGTCCCTCCAGCCCGGTGAGTCCATTGGGCATGGAAGACACAAGAATGTGCCTATACCTGGAGTGAAGACCACCTCCCCTTCTTCTCTGGAGGGAAAGGGGTGCAGCCAGGAGAGGGTCTGGGGATGGCTGGCAAAGAGCAGGTGAGGAGACGAGGAAGCACAAGTCAGTCTGGGCCCCTAGCGCCAGGGCAGCCCACCCAGTAGGCTGTCACCCTGGACAGCACTCCGGCTTCCCAGGAAGGCTGGCCAGAGATGGAGGATGCGCCTGGGTAGGATTATACCTCCAGAAGGAGATTCGGCATGGACAGAGCTAGAGACAGTCTGCTTGGGGCCAAATCCCCTCCCAGGCTTGGGGGTTCGGTGCTGTTGCCACATATGAGGCTGCTTGTCCACTTGTCTTGGAGTCCAGACTCACATGACATGACATGCTTTCTACTTGGAGAGAAGGCGTTTTATTTTGCCTTTCGCCATCAGAAAGGGAGTTAAGCATTCTTCAGGCATGCACGTTCCCCTCTCCTCTCCCCAAACACCATGTTAAAGTTGTAAAAACACTCTAAGTATTTGCACTGTTATCCTGCATGCCCCAACCCCCACAAGGCAGACAGAGATGCAAAGAATCTGCTCTTCTTCCATTAGAACAAAAAACCACAACCTGCCTTTGCTGGCTTAGTGTGCTGGAAAACACCCATTTCTGGCCTGGGTTTGATCTTTCGAGCAAATGTCAGTTGGTGCCTGTAAGACTCAGGCATCCTGAATCCCCAGCTCTGGCCACCACCACAGCCCTGAGGAGGGACCGTGGCTGGCTTGAGCTCTGTTTAGAGAAATAAGGGTCTGGAAGAGAGAACAGACCCCCAGATGACCCCTGCAGGCTGGAGCCCCTGCCCCACCCCAGGTCCTCACTGGCTGGTTCACTCCTTCTATGTATATCGAGAAAGGAAGCATTTCTCACCTCTTGGGTTCTGGGGAAATTCAACAAAACTACACTGCTAAAAAAATGGGGCCCCATTCATGGTTCCTCTCTCTGTCAAGGATGTGGCCGGGAGCGCTGACATCTCAATGAAGCATCAGAGACTGAGGACTTCCTTTTGAATGGGGAAGGCCACCTCTACTCTGCCTGTCCAGAAGAGACTTTGGCATCACTCCTGAAGCCTAGTGGGGGTATCCTGGCAGCTCAAGAAACCTGCTTTTACATTTTGGCACTGGGGTCTGTAAAATTTATGGAAAAATGAGCACCCTACCTCCCCCCACCCCCATGCACCAAGCTCCCAAGCTTTCTACCTTCACAAAGCTCATGGCTGTTCAGATCATGCCATGCTGTGTAATTTAAACCAGAGACTTCAGAGCAAGACAGGTGTGTAAACTGGTGCTGAGAAATTTGTGGGAGCAGAAGTTTATTTTCAGTCTTTCACATGGCACAACTCTGAGTCACCGAGCAGGCTGCAAAGCGTCCCATTCTTAGGGACCGACAATGGATTTCCCACTAGGGAGAGAGGAGGAGGAGGCAGGGCCTGCAGGGTTTTAACTTTAGACCCTCCTGGATTACATGAATTTTCTTGTCTTTATCTTAACAATGAACATGCACTAATTCAACAATTTTATATAATTTAAAATTTTAACTTGTGCAGAATCCTGCACGATGCAATAATGGGCCGACCCACACATGTGCGCATGCCTAGTGCTGGTGTTGCCGGCTCCTGAGCCGGCTTCTCTGGGGAGCTTCTGGCCACATGGGCCAGCAGGACACACATGTTCAGCCGCTACACTGGCGGGGTCAGCACAGACTGATGCTGTCATTTCTTTTTCAAAGAAAAGCATGTTAGGCCGCAGTGACTAACTGAACCCTTTGGGGTATGGCTGACTCACAGCACCTGACTAGAATCAGCCAGGGCTAGAGGTGTGGACAGCACAGCTGAGCACGGACAGAGAGGAACTCAGGAAAGAGGATGGGGAGGGCATCGGCTGTCAGATGCCAAGGCCACTGCCTCCTGTCCCAGCATCCATGAAAGGAAATTATAGCACAGACCATCAAGGAAAGTAAGAACTCGAAGGTGAAGGGCTGCATGTCCACTATTAATACAAGTGCTTCTTGTCGTGAGCGGTCCTCTTCCAGCCAGTACGAAGAGTCTGGCCAAATCAGAAGCTCTGGGCTCAGGTTCTGTCCCCACCCCTCCCAGTCTGAGAACATGGGCTGGTGATGGTGCCCTCCTAGGACAGTGAACTCTGCCCTTCACACACAGAGGTACCAGGTCCATCCCCCACAAAGCTACTCAAGAGTCAAACGAGATGCGGGTGAACTGTAAACTTAACGCTGTCCTGGAAGTACCGCATTGTAGAAAACCAACAGATACGTTTCTGCTGCTTTTCACGTGGGGACCTAAGGCTTAGTGAGGGGAAGGCGTGAGAACTCCACCATGTTTTTGGACGTTGCATGAAGCCAGGCCTTGTCAATCTCAGCACGACTGTCATCTAGACCAGATAATTCTGTGTCATGGGGGCTGCCCTGGACTAGAGTGTTTATTTAGAACCATCCCTGAAATCTTGTGGCTCCAAACACGTTTCCCTCAGCTTCAATCTCTTCCATTTAGGAAAACAGGGCTCTCAAGGGGGGCTTTTGGAGAACAAAGAACCGCAGACCATGCTGAGCACACGTTTTGACAGTTGCCAGCAAGGCTCATGAGAGGCAGAGTGTCCCAAAGTGAAATAGAACCCAGGGGCCCTTCACAGGGACTTGCTGTGAAAGCAGCTCCTCTTTCTCTCTCAAATAAATGATTCTGAACAACAGGTGTAACAGTACTTTCTTTACATTCGATAGTTTGGACTGCACATCTGTGGGTGTGTGCAAACACACTTATTATCATTACATTGATGAGACCACATATGTACTACTGTGTGTGTACATATGAGTATTTATAGAAAAAAAGACGGACACCCTACAAGTCAATTATTAGTTAGTAGTTATCACCAGGTGTGGAGTCATACGGATTTTTTTTCCTCTTTATATTCTGGTTTTCCAAGTTTCTTTTATTGAGCTTGTATGATGTTTAATGTTAGGTAGATAAAAGTCATTTTATCTTTAACACTAGAAAAAAAAAAAACTAAAACAGAAAAAAAGCAGCCTCTATCTCATAAGTTTCCTCTGTTTTGTGCTGTTAAACCTCCCCGCACAGGACTCTATGGGGATGTGCCTGGTTGACAGAGGTTGAACTGTGCTTTGAGATGCTCCACAGGACAGCTGGAGCTTGAGGAGCCGGTGCTGCCACCACTCAGAGTCCTATCAGCCCCTCATTCCTCACTCCTCCCTTGGCTCTGCCGTCCTGGGAAATGGAATTGCCTGTATACACACAGCCTCTCCATGCTTCTGCTCCAGGGCCCTTGAGGGGCTTTGAGAGCAGGACCTAGGACACCAACACAGGCTGGGGGGTCACCAGGGGAGCATGGTCATGGAAAGCAGGTAACCAAGAACGAACCAGTTTCCAAGCTTCCTCCTGCCTCCTGTGACTTAATGCTAGAGAATTACTCAGATCCCTGAGCCTTGCTTTTCTCATCAGCAAAATAGGAATAAGACTCATTGGAGAGTCCGATGTCAAGTGTGGCATCTGGTTCAAAAGTGCAGCACAGGGCCCAGTACAGGCTCTCAGCCCTGGCTGTACTTTCAAGTACTCTAGGGAGCTTTTAAAAGATTCTGAGGTCCAGGGCAGGATGTATATCCCCAAGTAAAATCACCTTTTCACTGTACACGCCACTTCCTTTCCCTCTACAAATCCATGTCTATGCTTCTCTCCCACTGGCTCAAAATCACCACCTCCAGGAGGCCCTCAGTAGATCTCCCAGGCACACCAGAAGTCCTTCTACAACCAAATAAATTCACATGGAGTATGTCACCAAATGTTCAACTTCCATCATGTCTCAAGGGCCATGTTACAAAAAACTTTCAGTATTGGGCCATCAGAAATAGGTGGAGGTGTTTGAACCTTTGCACAAACTTCCCTGGCATTTTCAGCCATCATGTTTGTTTTCTAGATTTTTCTGTCTGTTGCTAGTTATCACATGCTGCTTCCTCAGTGTGAGTTCCTCAAATGGCTCTAGCCTCCTTTCTGCTCTGGGGAGAAATTCGAGATCCCCTGATCCCGTGGGTGAAAGCCTGAGCCTGGGCTTCCAGTCCTGTGTCTTTCACCAGCCACGGCCCTTCCACGTGCTTCACTTGCCCAGCCAGATGTCCAGGCTGTCTAACCTTCAAAGTTTCACCGACTTCTTCCAGGCCTGGAATAAACTTAGATTTTCAAATCAAGGTGCAGGGGTGGAAGTCGGGTTACCTGGTCCTGGAGTTTCTGGAACATGAGAGGATGTGGCTCTTCCAGGATCTTTTCATTGAGCCGAGATTGTCCCTCCACGTTGACTTGTGATGAGGCCTTACTGGACAGAAAGGTTGTGTAGATCTCCTTTGCCTTTTCCTGCATCTGAAGGAGACAGAGGGGGCCTGTTTGTCACCTGCAAGCCCAGCCCTCCTAGCCTGAGCCCTGCTGTCCCCTCCAGCCAGGCTGAGGAGAAGCTGCCGTGGCAAGAGGAGGCCCTTGCAGCCGTCCAGGCAGAAGCTCTGTCCGAAAGGCCAGCACAGCCCAGCCCCTGCCCTTCCATGCATCTGTGGGCACACCTCCAGTGATGACACTGCTATACCAGCCATGCAGAAATGCCTGGCTACCAAGCCTACAATACCATTTGGTACCATCCTGTGATATCTCCAGATTAAGGGCTCATGGGAATATCACTCAGTCACAAAAAAGCATGAAGCATCGAAACATGTTACATACAACATGGAGGACCCTGAACGCATGACGCTGAGTGGAAGGAGCCACACAAAAAGGGCCACGTGTCATACGATCCCATTTACAGGAAACCTAGAACAGGCAAGTCCATAGAGATAGAAAGATTCATGGTTGCCAGGGGCTGAGGACAGGGAGAAATGGGGAATGGCTGCTAACAGGTAAGGGGTTTTTGTTTGAGGTGGTGAAAAATTTCTGTAATTAGACCACAGTGATGGCTGTACAACAATGTGAATGTACTTGATGCCACTGAATTGTGTACTTTAAAATGGTTAAAATGGTCAAAATGAGAGCGCTAAAATATTACCAAAATGGTTCAATTTAGGTTCTGGGCACTTTACCACAATATCTCTGGCAACAATCAAGTACCCGCCTGTTACGGACGCCTGCTGGGTGCGGTCCCATATCCTCAATCCCTGGACATCCAGCCAAGTGCCATTTTCCTATTAGTGCCACTTTCCCAATGAGGACACAGAGGTCAGGAGAGGTGACGTAGCTCACTCAAGGAGTCTGCATGGAGACTGAGGGCTGATTGGTTCTAGAGGCTTTCAATTCTGCCATCTCCACCCCCAGGAGGCACATTAGCCCCCTCTGAGGTTGTGCAGCCTATCAGCCTCCCCGGGGGGGGGTGTTTTCTCTTTCAGGGAATGAGACCCTGAGTGTAAGTGACAGTGACAGTTTTGCTGCCTGAACTGAGGACCCAAGTTTAGTCTTCATGGGAAGCGAGGGCCCTAAGGAGGCAGTGGCTGCCCATTTATCCTGGCGGCAGAGTAGAAAGATGGCACCCAACTAACTGGGTTCACCTAAAACCAGCCAAGGCCAGCTGAGGGCCACCTCTGATGGGAGGAGACAGATGTCACAGTGAGCACTTTATCGTCAAGGCGTGCTTTGTGGAGGGGGCTGCAGAACCCTGCCCCCTCCTGCCAGAGTCTGAGCCCAGACCTCCCGGATTTCCCCAGAGGTCTATTTTCTTTTAAAGAAAAGAGTCTTCCTGTGCACGCACCTGGTTAGCAGCAGAGATGGGGGCCATTTCTCTAAATGTTACAGTCTAGAGCATTAATTAGCCTGCCCTGCAGAGCAAGGCAGCTGCTGAATGCCTCTGAAATGCAACTGCACAGCTGGGATGGAGGAAAGCACAGGATCCAGAGGCCTGGAAAACTGTCTCCCTCGGCAGAGAGCCCACCTATGGCTCTGTGTGGGCAGAGAGCTTGGCTTAGGAAATCCCAGACTCAGAAAACCTCCTGGCCTTGTAGAAGCCACCAAAAGGCTTCCATAACTGCTGTCTGGAAGCACAGAAAAGTAGCCCTTGTTTGGTTCTGGGGACTGATGACAAAAGACCCCAAGTGGCTGCAGCCCGGCCACCTCCTGCTCTCCCAGGCAAGACTGCCCAAGTGGGACCAACACCCGAAGCCGCAGTGGCCATTCCTTCTTGACCATCGGCCTGAGCGACTGATGCCAGACCCAAAGACACAGAAGCCTCTTGAGACAAATGTGACCATCCCAGGAGACGGGCCGGGGCACCATCAGTGAGACCCAGGTGGAGCTGCTCTCCGGAACCACTAGCCTCTCTAAGACCCACCAGCTCCACAAAGCTGAGGGACCCCCAGCCCCCACCCCCCTCTGTCAGGAACATATTTGGAAAACCACTTCCTGTTTGAAAGCTGCTGCATGGAAGTAGAATTTCAGCCAATCAGACAAGCAAACTCCATGCAAAGCTCTGGGGGCAGAAACCACTTTAGGCCTCCTTGTCCATGAACCTTCACACACACACATATACACAAGTAAACACAAGTGCACACATGTATACAAGCACACACCCATGTGCATGGGGATCAGGTGAGCCCAGGCTGTCGAGAGTGGTTCTGAAAGAAAAAAGTGTAATGTGTTTCTTGAGGTTTCGATGTGGGGGTGGAAGGATCTAGGGACAGGAAGCCGGTCCCAGGGGCTGCAGGTAGACGAGCCTCTGGGTGTTTGTGGCCGGCCCCCTCCTGCCGGAGTCTGAGCACAGTGCGGGCTGAGGTGCCAGCTGCCCAGACACGCAGCTCCGGGGGCGGCTGCAACAGAGCTTATCTCAGCCGAGCTAGGAAGCATGACTGAAAAGGGAACCCTGAGACTGCCGACCGCAAGCCGGTCACGGGAAAGCCTGGTGTCCAGGCCGAGAACACTTAACAAAAAACAAGAACCAGTCTCTCGAGCTATTTTGGTAGATTTTTCCAGAGCTTTGTTAACCCTATTCTGGCTACTATCAGGATAGGAGCAGATAGCAACCCTCTGGTAAAGTCAGTCCTGAGTGTGTGACTTACACACTGCGGCCTCCTGCCAGCCCTGCCTGAGACCGGACAGCCTCTCCCCCTCATTGGAGACCAAGTGTGCCCAGCATCCATCCCTGCCCAACAGGTGCTCAGAAAAGTCCCCACCTGGGCCGTCCACTCAGGCACACCCAGTGAGCTCCTCCCAGACACCCCACAGGTCTGGGCCCTTCTTCTAGGCCTGGCACCACCTTGGCAGTGAGGACACTCAGTCAGAACCAGCACTCGAGCCCTGCTCCCAACCTGCACACAGTCAGCAGAAGCGAATCCACCTGCCTATCAGGCTGCAAAACACAGCTACGCAGATGAACAGCAAAGTCATGAGGCCCAACGCTCAGAAGAGCCACAGAGCTGCTCCCCACTCTGGTCAGCAGCATAAACTTGTCCCACTGGGAGAACAAAGTACAACTAACTCCCTTTGACACTTTAATGGTGTCCCCACCTCCAATTCCCTACTGAAACACCTCAAAGGAAAAGCATGCACTTCTTCCTCCTCCTCCTCCACCCAGTTCCCTCCCACCTGTTCACTGCTCACACCCACCTTCCTCCTCTTCCCCCTCCCTCACTGCCAGGGCCCCTCCCCTCAGGGCCAGCCAAGACCTCCCTGTGTCTCTATCTCCTTGACTGCTTGCCATTCCTCTGTCCCCTTCATAAATTCTGGGGTTCCCCAGAGTTCTGCCTTTGTCTGGCAACTTTCAACTACACGCTTTGCTGGGATTTCAGCCCAATTGTCATCCTCCAGCTCCCGGCCCACAAAGCCAACTGATTTCTAGCAATGTGGGTACGGATGCCCCGCAGACACCTCCAGTTTAACTCAGAGGAAAGGAGCGGTCCCTTCCCGGGAAGCTGAAAGCCACAATCCCCTTTAATGCCTGCTCACCCCGCTGTCTTACCTGTCACCGCAGGCTGTTCCTATACCCTCCCGAACCCATCTCTGATCAGCCCCATCCTCTGCATCCCAGCCCTCTGCCGGAGGTAGACGATGTGAGACAGAACACCTGAGCAAACGAAAGGAGCAAACCACTAACTTATTAATATCAGTTTCAGAAAAAACGAGGAGCAAAATATGTCAAATAAATGAATGATATTGAGTATTTCTAAGAACTGGCTCAGGAGATGTAAAGTAGCAGGAGGAAGAGCAGAGAGCAAGGAGGACATGTCCAGGCACCTGCATGGGGGGGAAGGAAGGCCAGCAGGAAACATGTCCACATAGGGCAGGGGGCGGCAGAAAGATCACCAGACCCCCAAGTCCTCGACCCTGACCCTGAGCCGTCTGGTGACCATGTGCTCCCCCAGTCTTCTAAGAGGAGACTGGATTTGTCTTTCCTAAAGACATGGACTTGGGGAGGCTCCAGAACAGAGGGACAAAGGCCCTCTGAGTAAAAGGACCCAGTGAAATTCAAAGGCCCTCTGAATAAAGGGACCCAGCAACCTTCTCCCAACTCAGCTGATGGGAGAGAAGTTCGGTTTACGAACATATCAGGCTTGCAACCTACCAGGAGAGACTAGAGGGCCTAAAACCAAAAGCAGAAAAACTTCAGCAGAAGGATAAGAAGACAAAATCGAAATCTGTGAAAGCTAGAAAGATAAAAAAGTAGGAAGGAAAAAAAGATAATATTAAAGGCTCAGTCCAAGGCTGAGGGGCCATCACTGTTAAAGAGACCAGAGAAAAGAGAAGGAAAAAATATACTAAAATAATACAACTTAACGGCATTTCCCAAAACTATCAATGTGCAGATTCTAAGGCCCCACAGAATACCCACACAACGAATGAAGCCCCCCAAGCCCTTACTGTACAGTTTTAGAATACTGATGAAGAAAAGACAATCTTATACTATTCCAGAGAGAAAAAAAGCAAAACTACACAATTTACATATAAAATAAAGATTTGTAAAGGAAGTGGATGACTAGGAAACAAAGTCTTCGACATTCTAAATGAGAACAGAATAGAATAAAATAGAATAGAATAGAATTCTATGCCCTATCAGGTTATCAATGAAGAAGGAAAAAAATTTTCTCTCCACAAGGTCTGCACGGGCCTCCTTGCCAGGTTCCCATTTTCAGGAAGTTGTTTCCAGCTATGTACCACAAAAACCAGGGAATGACTCAGCACAGAAAAGGCTGGGAACCCAGGACATGAAACTCCCCTCTCCTGCTGGTGCAAAAGAAGATGTGGGGGTGACTCAGTAGAAGGCAGGGTTGGAGAGGTTGTTTTAGAAGATGAATACATTGGCGGTGCCCGTAGCTCAGTGGGTAGGGCGCCAGCCACATACACCGAGGCTGGTGGGTTCGAACCCGGCCTGGGCCAGGTACAACAACAATAACAACTGCAAAAACAAATAAACATAGCCGTGCACTGTGGCAGGCACCTGTACTCCCAGCTACTTGGGAGGCTGAGGCAAGATAATCGCTTAAGCCCAAGAGTTGGAGATTGCTGTGAGCTGTGATGTCACAGCAGTCTACTGGGGGCAACAGTCTGAGACTCTATCCCCCCCCCCCAAAAAAAAAATGATGGATACATTCACAGGGAAGAGGCACTTTACAGAAAAATGTTAAACCATAAAGAAATTACAAAAGGAGAGAATGGCTTTGAAAGTTGCCTGCTGAATGTGGACCCCTGGAAAGTACAACCACAGCAGGGACCCCAATGTGGTGGGGGGACATGTCATGTTCCCAATTTCCCAAATCTCCAGCACCCCTGCCATAAAAGCAGAGTGTCAAGACTCTCACAAACTAAGGGACCACTTTTCCCACCTTCCAGGAAGCTAAGCACAGATGGTAAGGACACCATGCTGTTCCAATATTTGGCCCTTCTGAGGACAAGAGCCCAGCAGAGTGGATGGCACATTCATCTCTCAAGTCCATTGCTACGGCAGCGGCTATAGCACAAGGTGAGGATCCAGCCTGATGAGCCCTCAGGTGCCAGCCAGCCTGGGTGGAGAGAAACCTTCATCCCACCAGAGCAGAGGTGGGTGGGCAAGCCGGGCATGGGTCTAGACAGTGGCAGAAGACAGAGGGGCCTCACCCCATGGGGCCCACAGAGAGACAGAGAAAAAAAACAAACAGCAGGGGACGGATAAGTACACGAGATACTCCCAGTCAGTGAGTGCTAGATAATCCAAGTAAAAGAATGAAAAAACAAACCAACACAGGTTCTATTTTAAACAATGCAGGCAACAGTGAGGTGGCCTCAGTCGACTGCAGACAGAGATAAGCCCTCCCACAGCCTTGCTGCAGGAACAGACAGCGAGGTTTGACTGAAATTCAGTTCAGGGACTTCTCCCAGGGCCAGTGTCTTCCTCCCCTCTTGTAAGCTAGTAACTCAGAGAGTTCTCCCTGGCTTTACTTCCCTGCCGAACCCACCAGAAAATGCCCAGCCTGGAGTCAGAGACCTGGGTCTGAACAACGGCTCTGTCTGCAATCAGCCAGTGGCCTTAGGCAAGCTGCCACCGACCTCTCAGGTCACACCCCTGCATCTGTGCACCACGACCCGGACTGGGCCCAGCCAGCACCGACACAATCGGCCGACACATTCCAGGCTTGCGGACACAGACCTTCCAGAAGTCCTGTGCTGGGTGTCAGGCTGGGGTAAGGCAGGTGGCTGCCCGATTCTGGAAGCTCTTAGACAGGGCAGGACAACCTTACACCAGACCTGCCCATCCTGAAAGGCTGGAGGCGGCATAGCTGAAGTTTTACCCCTCCCAACCACCAACACACACCCCCGAAGCCGAGCAGGGGCTTTCCTGACCCTCCCCAACTTGGCACCAGGGCTCCCAGGTGCGGCCGCCCCAGCCAGGAGCATAGCAAGGCAGCACCCTCTCAAACACCATCTCCCCTCAGGTCCCCTCCAGGCCCATCAGATCCCCCCTGCCCATGCCATCCCCTCACCCAGAAGCCCCACTCCCCACTCCAACCCCCAAATGAGTCTCAGCTGATAAGTCACTTCCCCGAGGGCCCTCCCCATCCACCCACCGCCTCACTCTGGCTCTGGCGGACCAACCCACACTTTCCATTTCTATGCTCGCTCCTCACGCTTGCCAAGGCCAGTTCCCCCCACCTGGTTCTTCCCTGTGCCATCTCTGTAAGGATTTGGGGAATTTAACTGAACTGAGGTGCCAGGCAGCGGAGCATGCAGGGAGACAACAGCATGACCTCAGAGTGCCTGTTTAGGCCCCAGCTCTGCCTCGCATCCCACTCTGCACTGCAGGGCCGGACCAGCCCACCTGCAGCCCTCCCCAGTTCTAAAAAGCAGATGCCCAGATGTCTATTCACTTGCCTGCCTCTGAGCCCCGAATACGGTGAGGCTGGTGCGTCAGCTGCTCAGCCCTTAACCATTACTGATGGTTGTCCTGTCCTAGGTGGGCCCTGTCCTAGGTGCTGGCGACAGAGACAGTAGTAAGGGTACTACCCTGAAGGGTAGTAAGGCTCCTACCCTGAAGGACCTCAGCCCCAATCCTCGGGTTCCAAAGCAGGCCCTCCTGCTCTCTCACTGTCCCCTGAGGTCCATGAGGCTCTAGTCAAGGTCATCCACAGGGCAGGAGCAGCCAGAAAGCAAGAGCCACAGGGCAAGCCTAGCACGAGCTTTCTAGGCTGGCCTGGGAAATTCCAACCTTTGAATCCATTCTCACTACCTCCAGAGAGGAAGGTGACAGAGGGGCAGCCAGGCTGCTCCATCCTGGGGGACGTGTGCTGGGCCCAGAAGAGCCTTTGAATAAACCCACGATATGCATTTTCCAAGCTGGTGTCTGCAAACACTTAATGGCCATGGGCCCCTGGATTCCAGCTTTTGCAGATAGAGCCTCAAAACCTGGCAGCCCACAAGCCCCGTCTGCCTGTGGATATGTTTTGTTTGGCAGACAAAGTTTAAATTTTTTAAAAATTAGTTCCAACATTTAAAATCAGATTATTTCACATTAGAATCCAAATGTCTAGATTCTCTAAAAAAAAAAAAAAACAGTCAACTTTGGACTGAAGATGAAAGAAGAGGCCTGTGAGGGAAGGCCCCTCAGGGTCCCGGGAAAAGGGGGCCCTAGGGTGGGGACACGAAGACCTAAGGGAGTCTCATTGTGAGCTGGTGGGGTCAGTCAGAAGCAGGTCAAGCTCAGCCAGCCACAGTCCCTGGAGGTCCCAGTCCTCACCATTCCCTATAGCTTCACTCCCACGAAGCCTCACTCATTCATATTATGTACTGGCCACTGCAGGCATTTGGTTACTTAAAGATGCACAGGCCTGGGTCTCATAAACCCACTCAGGGCACAGGACTTCTTCCCTATAATATTATCCACCTCCCTCGCACCCAACCTTTGATGACATAAAACCCAACTACATCAGGAATGAAAATCCAGCTACCTCCTGGCCAGACGAGGTGCCTCATACCTGTAATCACAGCACTCTGGGAGGCTGAGGAGGAAGATAACTTGAACTCAGGAGTTTGAGACCAGGTTAAGCAAGAGCAAAAACCTCATCTCTACTAAAAACAGAAGAATTAGCCAGGCATGGTGGTGCACATCTGTAGTCCCGGCTACTCAGGAGGCTGAGGCGGGAGGATAGCTCAACCTCAGGAGTTTGAGGTTGCTGTGTGTGAGCTATGATGTACTGTACTCTAGCCCGGGCAACAAGAGCAAAACTCTGTCTCTAAACAAATAAACTATTGGAAAAAAGAAAAGACGTGCTACCTCCTGGAAAGAGTACACATCTCCCCAAGAGGAAACTCAGGAACTTTCTTTGTAGGATGACCACCAACTATGGGTTGTAAAGATGTATTGAATAATTGACAATCTATCTGATGCATGCTGTGCTTTTATCATTACAGATCTGCTTATTGTTTTACAACATCCAAAAATGCTAACATGTCAAACTCTGGGGTAAACATCCTCGTAACTTATTCATGAGGGGAAAAAGTCACACACAATGATGAGCTCTAAATGACATAAATCATTACTTTTATTTTAAATATCAGTCCATTTGAACAGCTCCATTTAAAAATGGATTAACTATTTTTAAAATTATTAATATTTGATCAACATCAGATACCTAATCTGAAGCTTTAATCGTCTCTTAAATCTAATATAGATCAGCTTTCTTTGGGCAATTTCAACATCTATTGGAAAGGCAGTGTGACTTTACAAGGAAAGGGAAAAAATTATCAAAAAAATGATTATAGATTAGAAGAGATACCTGCTTTTTATCTTGAGTTTTCTTAAAATCTTCACATGCTAGCCAAAACAAAACATTTTCTTCACTGAATTCCTTTTTTAAAAATTCCTATGGATAAAAAGAAAAGAAAATTATGTAATATTCATTCTACTTGAAAAAAATTGACCTATTTTCCATCAAGGTCTGATCTAGCAAAATTCAACAAATGAGCATGGTTTAACTATCCTTTGAAAACTCCACCCTGAAAAACAAAGAGTATGTTTAATGTCAAAACTAGAATTTCGTATGCATTTGACCTTAATGGCTTTGACATCATAAGGAAGAGTAAAAATGAAGCAGGAATCTACTCATATTTCTTAGCTGACAATAAATTACCAAAAAGTAAATTAAAGTGGAAGATTTATTAGTTCCTTCCAGAGAGTGTTTAAACAGTGTACATTCCTGTAAAATCAGGCCCATTTTTTTTTAAACAAAAGAAAAGAAAACATTTTCAGCGTGTCTAAAACTGCCATGATGAAAACTATTTTAAGTTGGATGTGTACTTTTTTTTGGCATAACGCTGGGCAATGAGCGACACAGCCAGTCATTCTGCTATCCAGAGACCTCCCTGAGATGTGGACGCTGATGACAGTGGCCTGGTGTCCAGGAAGTAGTATCCCCAGTGCAGCCACCCCCCACCCCCCCAGGGAACCCTAACAGGCACCAACAGCATGAGGGCTCATCTTGGCCTGGCCCAAGACTCAAAGACAAAAGTTGCTGGGACTCATTCTTGAAATTCAGACATGTGGTCCTCCAACTGATGCCTGGGGCTTCTGCTAGTAGAAAAAGCTATTTCCAGCCTCAAGCTCTGCCAATAACACACTGAGACTCCTCCAAGCATGAGAGAACAAACCTTCACATCAGAGGGATACAGCACTGGAAAGTCTTTGTATAGACTCTGCCAATGGGCACCATGTCTTTCTTCTCATCCCTCCCCAATCCCTCTCACCCAACTACACGAAAACTAGAAACAGCCTGTTCTTGTCCCCTGGTGCCTATCCAGGGCTCCCTGGGAGAACGGTGCCAGCATGGCCATGACAGATGAGAAATTCTTACTCTCCAGTTGGGACAGACAGTGCTAAAGACTGGCCTATTTCTCCCCTACAAACTCCATTAACAGTGAAAAGGGCAAACCCTAAATCTCTTCACGCCTTCAGGGTCTTCCAGCAGGTTCTCCAGGGAGGTTGCCCATTTGGCTGTGCTCTTGAGGCTCTGGCGGCTGCTGCTGCGGCTACTGCTGGAACTACCATCACTGTCATGGGCGTCTGCAAAACAAAGTTCACACTATGTACAGGACCCAAAGGTGCTCCTTTTAAAAAATCTGCATGCGGCTTGGCGCCTGTGGCTCAACGGGCTAAGGCGCCAGCCATGTACACCTGAGCTGGAAGGTTCAAATCCAGCCTGGGCCCGCCAAACAACAATGACGGCTGCAATCAAAAAATGGCCAGGCGTTGTGGCGGGCGCCTGTAGTCCAGCTACTTGGGAGGCAGAGGCAGGAGACACACTTGAGCCTAGGAATTGGAGGTTGCTGTGAGCTGTGATGCCATGGCACTCTATCCAGGGTGACAGCTTGAGACTCTTTCTCAAAAAAAAAAGACATTGTAACTTGTAAATGTCCCTCAGAGGTGGGTGGTAAGTGTAGTAGCTTATGTTTGCAGTATTAAGTCCAGATGGGTGAAAAGGTGGTTAATAATGAATAGGATTGTGAAGGATGATGTGAGAAAGGTACAGTAGAGGATACATTAATGTAGTATTTTCTTTAATATTAGCATGTAGTCTTGCAGGGTAATAAAAATAGCATGAGTTGAGCCCCTGTTGTATGCCAGCCCAAGTCCGATTTTTAAATAAATGTTTATTATGGAAACTTTAAATTTCATGAGTTAGGATAGTTGTATTGAACTTTGATATACTCATCATACACATTCTAAAATTATTAATATATGTCAAAACTAATTTTTAACATTTATTGAGCAATTTAATCCTCATGAAAGCCCAGTGATGTAGATACTGTTTTTCATTCCTAATTTGTAGAGGAGGAAACTGGCATAGGAAGATACTGAGCTAGTACGTGTAGTATTTGGTAAAGCAGAGATTTGAACTTAAGTGGCTGGATTACAGAGTTCAGCAACTATGCTTTTCTGCTTTAATGTACATAATGTCTTTCACAAATCTAGAAATTGAGACAGTGAAAAAATCCAAGATGAGTCTTCTCAGCCTATCTTTTCCTAAATAATAGGGAGTAAAGAAACACAAAATGTTTGTACCATATTGACTGCCCCTTTTTTTTTTTTTTTTTTGGAAAAAAGAGACAACTACAGTCATCAATTAGATTTTTTATATTGCCTTGTGGGGAAGAATTAACATACCCTCCTTCAGTGTGTCTGATTGTTTCCACATTCTGTAACTTGTATGAATATAACTTTTCTAATGAGTTCAAAGCTTTCTTCAGGCACTAGCTCATTCACTTGTAATGAATCAAGGGTCACATCTTTTAAGTAGATGGGTGATGCTTATCATGACATATTTTCACAAAAGATTTACCTTTGTAGGATTTCTTTCTTATTTGTGATTTAATGAGGATGCTTGATAATTGGCTATGATGACTAGATATTTGGAGATGAGGAACACCAAAAAATGTATAATCAGGACTTTTATGTAATGTCAACACTTAATGTACAAATGGAAAGCAGTGATTATTTAAATACCCCAACGTGTGGTTCTTATTTTGCTTAATGATTTAGTTCAGAATTAAAAATTTCTTTACTTAAAAACACCAACCAGTGATGCAATAATATGCTAGAGGACCAGGTGAAGAGAACCTGACACTTTTTTTTTTTTGAGACAGAGTTTCACTACATCACCCTCGGTAAGAGTGCTGTGGCGTCACAGCTCACAGCAACCTCCAACTCTTGGGCTTAAGCGATTCTCTTTCCTCAGCCTCCCAAGTAGCTGGTACTATAGGCGCCTGCCACAATGCCTGTCTATATATTTTGTGTTGGTGTAGTTGTTGTCGTTTGGCAGGCCCGGGCTGGATTTGAACCTTCCAGCTCTGGTGTATGTGGCTGGCGCTGTTAGCCGCTGAGCTACAGGTGCCGAGCCAGAACCTGACACTTTTTAACTGACCTTGACTAAATAATGTATAGTAATAACATTTATTGGTGCTTTTAGATGTATTTAGGAGGTATTTTGAGAGTTGAAAATACTTTGCATATTTATGATCTCTTTTTTCAGTGCATCCTTAATAGTATGTATTTCCTCCCAAGTATCCTTTTAAACATTTGGGGAAAAGATAAAAGTTAGTCTCTACCTGGGAAACTTGTGGCTTTCCTAGTCCTTAAGTATGGCCTTTTGACTGAATCCAAATTTTGTATAACAAATCTTCTCATTAAAAGGAGTACAGCAGAGAAAGATGAAACTTTTCTTGACTCCTTTGGTGCTTAAAAAAAATGATCTTGAAATCAGAAAGTCATAGGTTTCCTACCCTTAGCAGAACTTTTGATCACGTAAATCACCTCAAGTATCACACAGATGTTAACACATGAATGTTTCATATTTTTGTTTGGATATGGAGCTTGTTGTACCATCTTTGCACAATAGTGATCACATTTTAAAGGTTTCTTGTATTTTGTCGTTGTTTGAGGTACAAAAGTGTGCAAATGTGTATGAAATGCCAAAAGTCTACCTTTGGTATCACAAGATGTGGTATATATAGTTAGAGATTTTTTATTTTCTGATCTGCTATTATCTGTTTCTATCTCATTTGCGATATTATTAACATCACATATTAAGTGACATTTATTATAAAAATACTTCAGAATAGTCAACTTGCATCTTTTTTTTTTTTTTTTTTTTTAAGGCAATGCAAGGAGAGCCCAAACGCAAGTGTTTTTCTCAAAACACTTGGCCTCTCAAGCAATATTTTATGTAGGGCATTTCCAATTAGTAAAGAAACAGATTGCTTTGACTTCATGTATTTTCCTTTTTGAAAATTTCAGTTGGTTAGTTTTTCCATGTTCTTGTCAGAGCATAAAATTGGGATTTTTTTTTTTTTTAATTGAACAGGACTTAAAGTATTCAGCTCTAAAATTTCTTATGCAGAACTCCAGTATGTAAGACTTAGAAAGTTATCACTGAGAAAAATTGCTGTTGGATAGATCCATAAATTTGAATACAGAGATCTGGGTGACAGTTGCGGTATATAGTAGAATCTCCATAGTTGACCACCTTCCTACATTGACCACCTCTTAAGTTGACCTAATTTTCATAGACTGGCATGTACTCCATGTATGTGTCAATACAATAGGCCTAGTTCCTTTTATCGACCACCTCTGCATGTTGACCAGTTTGTTACAGCCTCTTGGGTGCACTAATGGTATATAAGTTGAAAGAAGGATTTTAACTGTTTGGTTTTATTTTTGCCACTAAAAATAATTTAACTTTATATTCATATTTTATTTTAGTTGTATAGCAACAGGTATGTTTTATATAGTTGGAGTGGAAAATTTTTATATTTGCATCCTGTTTTTCTTAAACAAGTCACTTTGTAACCTTAGATTTCTCTTATTAAAATAGAGAAGAGGAGGCTGAGGTGGGTGGATTGCTTGACCTGAGTTCAAGACCAGCCTGAGCAAGAGCGAGATCCCATCTCTCCTGAAAAATAGAAATACTAGCTGGGTATTGTGGCAGGTGTCTGTAGTTACAGCTACTTGAACCCCCAGGAGTTTGCAGTTGCTGTGAGCCATGGCGCCATGGGAATCTAAGTGAGACTGTTTAAAAAAAAAAAAAAAAAGTAGGAGGGTCATCTTCATGGAGGCAAGCCTCCATGGCCTACCACATGCTTGGTAACAAGATGTGTTGGTCATCTTAAAGCATGATAAAATTCGAATTTTTGCAACACATACCTGTTGTTTTATTGTGAATTTTAAGGTATGCTAATTTTTTGGATTAAGTTTTATATAATACATGAAGAATATCTGGAGCTATAGAATAAATTTCTGTAAATGGTTGAAAAATCTGTTTATAGTTTAAAAATTAGTGTGCAGAGAGGTTAGGAAAATCACTTAATAACATCAGTGTTTTAGGATTTGTTCTATTTATTTTTAATTTTTTGACAGTCCATTGAAAATTAAAAGTAAAGTGTAGGTCACTGTGAAAGTTTTGAGATAGACTATATTATGGTCCATTATTTCACTTGTAGGATGCCTGGTTGACAGTGTCCTTTCTGAGTCATCCATGTAAGTTTCAACTTGCTGGGGTTATAAGTAGTTACTGGGAGGGCTTCATTTGTTTCCTTTTGTGTGGATTTTATGTTTCTGGATTTTTATGTATCATAGAACTTTCGTAATGACCCATGTAAACTTTAAGAAAAATTAATGGTGTATAAGTTGAAAGAAGGATTTTAACTGTTAGGTTTTAGTTTTACTATTTTGATTAATGTTCTGAAATTATTCATATTTGCTTTTTCTTTTTTTTATTGTTAGGGATTCATTCAACAAGAAATCAGGTTACACTGATTGCATTTGTTAGGTAAAGTCCTAGGTATTTCATTTTCTTTGAAGCTATAGTGAAGAGAGTTGTGTCCTTAATTAGCCTTTCGTCTTGACTGTTATTGGCATATACAAAGGGTACTGACTTGTGGGCATTGATTTTTTTTTTGTAGAAACAGAGTCTCACTCTATCGCCCTTGGTAGAGTGCCGTGGCTTCACACAGCTCACAGCAACCTTCAACTCCTGGGCTTAGGCGATTCTCTTGCCTCAGCCTCCCGAGTAGCTGGGACTACAGGCACCCGCCACAACACCTGGCTATTTTTCTGTTTTGCAGTTTGGCCGAGGCCGGGTTTGAACCCGCCACCTTCAGTATATGGGTCCAGTGCCATACTTGTTGAGTCATAGGCGCCGCTCAGAGTGATATCTTTTAATAACAAAAATGGTCTTCATTAAAGGCAAGCAATAGACAAAACATGCTTGTTGTAAAGAATTTGAGAGAATAGAAGACCATAGAATAAAAAGTAAGAGCCTCCTTCACAAACACCAAAAAAAGCCCCTTTCACCACCTTTCCCCAGTATAGCACAGTATAGATCTTCCAAAGTTCCTCTGCCCTGCTCTCCAGTTGAGTTCTCCAGCCTCCTGTGGCATCTCCTTTGAGTTCATGGCCCCCTTGCTTCCGCACACTCCTTCCCAGGACACACAGTTTGTTCCCATTGGATATGCCAGGGGATGGGGATGAGGGCTTTTTCTTTAATTCTCCTTAGCACTTTTTCATCTAACATAAGCATTCATCATTATTATTATTTTAACTTTTTACTTTGAAATAGGGACTCATAGGAAGTTGCAAAGACAGTACAGAGAATTCCTATGTACCTTTCCCCCCATTGTCTACATCTTTTATAAATATATTACACAGAACCAGGAAACTGATTTTGGTATGAAAGTATGTATATAGTTCTTCCTTTTTTAAATCCCATATGTAGATGTGTGTAACCATCCAGACACAGCACTATTTCATCACCACAAAGATTTCCCACCTTTTGGTGCTGAGGAAGTCAGGGAGAAAGACAGACCCCAGGCAAGGGATTTCTCCCCAATGTGACATGAGGAACATAAGGGCCACAGGTTCTGAGCACCTCTGGCCCAAGCCAAGGCTGGAGGCTCTTATTGCTAACCTGTTCCGTGTTCTTCTCACACGGATCTGGTAAGGATGGATTGGGGAGCTAAGTCGGTGCTGTCTACCTGCACCAACATGACTCCCTGTGTCTTTCTCACTGACTTCCTCAGCACCAAAAGGTGGGAGTTCGGCTTTGCCAGCTCTTGGCTGTCAGCTGAAGGAGGGCTTAGTGAGGCAGCGGTACAGATGAAATGATGCTCACCTCACACTCAGGCTGGTGGGGAAGCTCCAGTGATCAGTATGGGCCCTGTGCTCCTACAGTCCCTTCCTGTTCTTAGCCTTGTGTGCCTCTGCTAGGGGATCCTCCCTCCTCTCTGACATTTGTGATTGCAAAGGCCAGGGGTTGGGGATGGCACAGGAAGCCAGCCATCTGTTGGAGATGCTTTGGGGAACAGAACTCACATCCCTTGAACCCCTCCTATAGGTCAGTAGTTTACCTGGCCGATAATGTAGTGGGTGGCCTGGGCTCAAATATCAGCTCTGCCACTTGGCCATGTGATTTTGGGCAAGACACTTTAACCTCTCTGTGTCAATGTCCCTGTCAAAGGAGAATGGCAATACCAATCTTACAGTGTGATGAGAATTAATATGTGTAGAGTGCTCAGAACAAGGCATGGCACATGCAAGTGCTATAAAACGTTTGTCAGCATTTGAAATGTTATTCCTCATCAGAGCTCTGCATTATCCTATGAAGTAAGCACTATGCACTATTGTTCCCATTTTACAGCTGAGGAAATGGAGCAGATTCTTCTTGCTAGAGAGATTCAGTGACTACCCCAAGGTGGAAGTGAGCACAGCTAGGATGGAAACCGACACGTCAGACTCCAGGGCCCCGGGGCTTTCCCTTGTTACATAAAGCAGCAGTGCATCCTTGTGCAAGATCCCAAACCTCTCTGAGCCTCTGCTTTCTTTTCAGTAGGGGAAGGCGGGTGGAGAAGCAGACTGTCCCACCAGCCCCTTCTGCCCGGGAGGGGCTGCAGGCCGGCTGTGTGCACTGCACAGAGACGCCCATGCCCACCTGTCTGGCCCCTCCTCCGCTTCCAGATGGCCTACCAGGTGGTGGAGAAGAGCGCAGCCCTGGGCACACTGGAGTCGGAGTTGCAGGAGCGGCAAAACAGGTGAGGTGCGGGCTGTTCGGCGAGGTGCCGCGCCCAGCTCTGGGAGGCTCGGGTCCTAGAGCTTTGCCCGTGTCCCATAGCCTCCCCCGCCCCCGCTCCCGACTGTGGTTGGTATCAGAGGACTCGAACCGGAGGTCTCTGAGAGCGAAAGATTGGTTGGAGAGAGCTTGCTCTGAGTTGAGCTAGTCTGTCTCGGCTCCGAGGCGGGTATTCTCACTGGGCAGTGATGGCGGAGGCTCGAAACCCACTTTCCCCTCTAGGCTGGCGGCGCTGGAGGCCCGAGTGGCGCAGCTGCGAGAGGAGCGGGTGCTGCAAGCCCGGCATGTGGAGGAGCAGCAGGCGCGGAACGCCGCGCAGCGGGCGGCCTACGAGGAGCTGCGCGCTCTCGCCGAGCTCCGGGAGGCGGCACTGCGCCGGCTCCAGGAGGAGGCGCGCGACCTGCTGGAGCGGCTCTTGCAGCGCAAAGCGCGCGCCGCCGCGGAGCGCAACCTGTGCAACGAGCGCCGGGAGCGGTGAGGGAGCTGGCCCCGCCCCTTCGGAGGGTAGGCCCCGCCCCCTGGGGGGCCGGGCTCGCGGTCGGCGTCTGAGAGGGACAGGGCAGCGGGCGTGACTGCCTGCTGAGGAGAGGGGCCGGGTCTCCTCTCTGCCAGAAGGCCGGGGCGCCCCAATCGCCACTTCTGGGCATTTCTACCCTCCAGGGCCAAGCAGGCACAGGTGTCCCAGGAGCTGAAGAAAGCTGCCAAGCGGACTGTGAGCATCAGCGAGTAAGAACCGGAACGGGCGGGCCCTGACCCCTGTGCTCTGCAGCCGGCTGGCTGTACTCGGCCTCCCGCCGCTTCCTACGTGCGTCTGACTACACGGGTGCACTGCGCCGGTCCCCAGGCCCCCCGAGTAGATGTGGCCCACAGGATTCGTGCAGAGATGTGTGGTCATGGGTCCCTGCACGAGTGCATCCCTCACGTGCGCCCACAGAGCCCCTCGTCACTGGGAATTCACACCTCCATGGTGGGGCAGGGAGCTGCGGGCCTGGATCCTTGGCCTCTCTGAACTTCATTCCCTCTGACAGGAGGCCAAACACCCTAGGCGGTGGGATCAGGGAGGAGGCCGTGGCCGTGGCCGCTGAGCCAGAGCCCCTGGACAGTGAAGCTTGTGAGAAGTGGAAGAGGCCCTTCAGGTGAGGACCCAGGTGTCTGTGCCAGAACTCTGAGCCCCACCCCAGAGCCTGCCAGAATCTTCCTCTAAGGCCTTGAGGCCCACTTTTGGGTTGGAAGGTGGCTTGGAGAGAGGCTGATGTATAGTTCAGACCTCCTAGGAGTGGTCTGACCTCCTTTTCTGGAGCCACCTCAGGAACCCCAACCCCTGCCCTCAACCCATTCCCTCCTCAGCAGAGCTCTGGGGGTGGGGTGTCAGAGTTGTGGATGAGAGCCACCAGGGACAACCTATGGGCAAGGCCCAGGGCTCAGCTGTCCCAAGCATGTGTGTGCAGGCACAGATATGCAAGCGTGTGCATAACCAGGGACATGAGGTACACATGGGTACAAGCTTGGGTGAGCATACCTGATTGCCTGTGGACTTAAGAGCATGTGTAGGTGTGTGCTTACACTGATGGAACCTGATTGGAGCTTCAGTCTTCGGGTGCCTTCCACTCTGTCTCCCCTAGCTGTCTCAGTTTGCCTATCATTGAGGCCACCATCTCCTGACCATTCCCCAACCTAGATGCTCTTCTACCTCAGCCTTTCCTTGCAGGTCCCCTCAAGGCAGTGAAGGAACCTTGGGGAGGGGCATGAGATGCTGGTCCTAAAGTCCTTGACAGCGCTGGTTGGCCAAGTTATCCCAGGACACACTCTTTATTGGTTGTATCTGAGGTTGCTCAACAAGCCCAGGATTTCCTTCCACTCCCACCTCCCACTCCTGTGCTGTCCCAGCCTGGGGGCATATTCGCCTTCTCTCTTCCCAATAGGCCCCAGTCTCCCAGGAGTTTTGTTTTGGGGGGGGGAGATGGAGTCTCACTTTGTTGCCCTTGTCCTTGGTAGAGTGCTGTGGTGTCAAAGCTCACAGCAACCTTTAACTCTTGGGCTCAAGTGATTGTCTTGCCTCAGCCTCTGGAGTAGCTGGGACTACAGGCACCCGCTACAACACCTGGCTATTTTTAGAGGTAGGGTCTCCCTCTGGCTTAGGCTCGTCTTGAATCTGTTAGCTCAGACAATCAATCCATGCTCCTTGACCCCTCAAAGTGCTGGGATTACAGGTGCGAGCCACTGCGTCTGGCCCTCTCAGGAGCTTTTGTTTGTGGGTAGTTATGGGGGTAAGGCAATTCTTACCATCATGGTGGACCCTTGGAAAGACTTTTGTTACCAGATCCCTCCCTGCCTCCACCTTCCTGGGATTGGTCTAGGTCACCTCACTCCCCTAGTCTTGGAGAAGTCAAGTTCTTGTCCCATGCTCGCCAGGTTATGAGCTGCTAGGTCTCCAGTAAAGTGTAGGGATGAATGACATCTGTTTGCACATGTACATCTCTTGGTTCTATCCAGGTCTGCCTCAGCCACCTCCCTGACGCTGTCCCACTGTGTGGATGTGGTGAAGGGACTTCTGGAGTAAGTGTGTGCCTGTGAGTGTGCCACCGTGTGTGTAAAGAAGTTGGGCCCCTTGATATCCTGTGTTGGGCTTTCTGAGTTCAGGCTTGGTCTGTGTGTCTGCTTTGGCCTGTCCATCCATATGGTGCCCAGCTGTCTGTGAGTCTCTGTTGGACCCGGGAGGCAGGATCCAGAAGTATGCTCTCATCCCCATGCCCCACTCAGCTATCTTCCAGGCTCTGTCCTCATCCAGAGGCCTCACAGGGGACCAAGAGCTCCAAGCTGAGGCCAGACAACTGGGAAACTGAGGCTCAGAAATGTCAGGGACTTGATCAGAGTCACAGAACCAAGCAGTGGCAAGGCCAGGACTGAAACCTTAGCCCTGAGTTTCTTCACACCCGCTACCGTTTCTGCTTCTGTACCTGTCTCTGCATAACCTGCCCCATCTCCATACTGACCCTGGGTCACAGGCTGGGTTGGGAATGTGCTGTCTTTACTTTGGAGTCATGTTCTACCTCCTGTCATGTCTGTTTTCCATTGTTGCTGCTTCAGGGCAGCTGGAGGCTCCCATGTCAGAAGGCTTTGCTAAATGCCTTCTTGCTGCCCTTCCCTCACCCCAGTTTCAAGAAGAGGAGAGGTCATTCAATTGGGGGAGCCCCTGAGCAGCGATACCAGAGCATCCCTGTGTGCGTGGCTGCCCGACTTCCTACCCGGGCTCAGGATGTGCTGGTGAGGGAGGAGTTGGCTGTACTTGTGGAGCAATGAGAAGGGAGGACAGGCACCGGGGGTGGTTCCAGGGGGGTGGGGAAGTGAGGCTGGGCTCCTAGCAGTGTCGGGAGGCTGCCCTCCACAGCCTGTGATGGGAACTACTCCAGCATGCTATAATAGGAGCACAGACTGGGGAGGCAGAGACAGGAGGCCAGCCAGGAGAGAAGCATAGCGGGGAGGCTGCGGCAGGGTCTGGGCAGAGGTGATGAGGCCTGGTGAGATCGGGTTTGAAATTTAAGGTTTTAGACAGAGAGACCTGGGGTGGGGACAGCAAGTCAGCAGTGGGCCATGATACATGCATGAGCACACTGTGAGCATGCACCAAGAGGCATGTGTGGGGATGACCCAGGGCTCCAACCTCCCCTTTCCCCATAGGATGCCCACCTCTCTGAGGTCAATGCGGTTTGTTTTGGCCCCAGTGGCAGCCTCCTGGCCACTGGAGGGGCTGACTTCCTTGTCCATCTCTGGAATGTTGTAGGAGGTAAGGATTCCTTCCCTGCAGGCCAACCTAGTGCTT
The DNA here is from genome assembly GCA_963574655.1 of Perodicticus potto. Classification (NCBI taxonomy): domain Eukaryota; kingdom Metazoa; phylum Chordata; class Mammalia; order Primates; family Lorisidae; genus Perodicticus; species Perodicticus potto. The sequence goes on from CAUYRH010014075.1 coordinate 48,181, forward strand.
TCTCTCCAGACCCTGTGTGCTTCTTGCTGGGTATGGGTCTCTGACCTCCTTGTGTTCCCCTCCTGGAACATTCTGTGGTTATTGCCTAGATAAGCCCTTGGCAAGAGTGAGTTCTGGGCTTGTTGCTGTGAAGAAGGGTAGACCCTGCCAGCTCTTTGGGTCCAGACCTGCAAGAAGGGGAGGGTTAAGCTCCAGTAGTCCCAGGTGGGGGGAGATAGGGAGGGTCCCCTATCTTGAGGTCCAATAGGAACACGTCCTGACACTACCAGGCCACCTCTTCTAATGTCACTCGAGCTCTCAGATCTCAGTTGATTATCTGCTTTGCAGCAGCTCTTGTGTTCTGTAGGGGGAGGGTATGGGGCTCTGGAAGCTTCCTAGAAAAGGCAAGTATAGGCCTAGCCCTGGCTTGCTGTGTGACCTAGGGACAGTCCCTTCTTTTTGGTCCTCTCCAGCCTTCTCTGTGAAATGACTGGCTGCCACCTGGGACTCACTGCCAGCAGTTAAGAGAGATATAGCCTGCAGCCCAGGCCTGCAGAACACATCTGGGGATTCTGTCCTTTAACCTGGAGGAGACTGATCTTCCCACTGTCAATCCAAATTCCTCTGTTTCATGAAGTTCTTGATCTTATTTCAACTGTCGCTTCTCTTGGTCTCCCCAGGTCGTCTGAAGGCCAACCAGACCCTTGAAGGAGCTGGTAGCAGCATCACCAGTGTGGACTTTGATCCCTCGGTGAGGGTACTTTGCCCTAGTGGCACATGATTGCCCCTCAGTCTCCACACTGGGCATGTGGGGGCTCTGCCTGAGGGCATGTCAAGGGACCCTGGTACTGACCCTCAGGCTGTCACATAGTCCTCCTTCCTGGGCCTGAAGCTGCTCTGTTTGCCTTGGTGACCTGGGCCATGGGGAGCTCTGGGGCATCCCGTACCCCAGGTTTCTGGCTTCTGCCAGCCCCCGTCTGACCACCTCTCTCTTCCACTTTTCTCTGCAGGGCTCCCAGGTTTTAGCAGCTACTTACAATCGGGCTGCCCATCTCTGGAAGGTGGGGCAGATACAGTCCAAGGTGAGGCAGACTGGGAGGAAGTCTGGGGGTCGGGGTCGTACTTCAGGACTGGGGGCTCTATTATGGGATTTTGGCTATGTCCTTGATCCATACCTGGGATGGGGGGGCAGGAGACACTGTCTGGACACAAGGACAAGGTGACAGCTGCCAAATTCAAGCTAACAAGGCACCAGGCAGTGACTGGGAGCCGAGACCGGACTGTGAAGGAATGGGACCTCGGTCGTGCCTACTGTGAGGCTCTGCCCCTCCTATCCCTCCCCACCATCCTGGAAGCCCCTGCCGGGGTAGGAGAGACCTCACCCTGCTCTCTGGGGGTGGGTCTGAGATTCACAGCCATTTAGAATAAAATTTCCCAAGGCCCTCCTTTATCCTCTATTGGTGTTTTCTGCCTAGTTTCTTAGTGACCTTAGGCTCTGGGACAGTGAAGGGATGGAGTGAGCCCTGGCCCAGAAAGCAGCAGACCTGGGTTTTAGTCTTGGTAGGCACTGTCCTTCTGGGCCTCAGCTTTTCTATGTGTCCCATGGGCTGGCCCCTGACAACTGTCCTCTGAGACCCTAGATTTGCTCCTTGGTCCCCAGGCTCCAGGACCATCAACGTCCTTTCCTACTGTAATGACGTGGTATGTGGGGACCACATCATCATTAGCGGCCACAATGACCAGAAGATCCGGTTCTGGGACAGCAGGTGACAGGCTCAGGTTGTGCATTGGGTGGTAGGGCTTGGGAAAGGCTTTTAAGCTCTTGTTCCTTTCTCCTGGCCATGGCAACAGGAGTCATGGTGGCATCTTGGGGAAGTGAATCTGTGGGGATGGCACTGTCAGCTGATGGCCTCTCTGCTGGACATGGCCCCTTGAGGGCCCAGCTCCCCCAGGAAAGTGCCACTATCCTAGTGGCTATCTGTCCAATGCTGGACTCTACCTGGTCCTTGCAGCAAAGATGGGGAAGCACCTTTTCCCATTTAGTTATTGCTTTTTGGCCAAAAGGAAAAAAGTTCCTTTAGTTACTTTTTAGGCCTACGAGCCTCACTTTGGGCTTGGACAGTTTATAAAAGCAAAGCCAGAGCTGATGCTGAGCCACCCTCAGGCTTTCACTCACTGGTCTTCAGCGATGGCTATTTGTAGTCGTCCCTCTTCACACTTTTATTTATTTATTATTTATTATATATTTATTAATCTGTAAATGTTCTCCAGGATCTCTTTCACATTTTTTTTTGAGACAGAACCTCAAGCTGTCACCCTTGGTAGAGTGCTGTGGCATCACAGCTCACAGCAACCTCCAGCTCCTGGGCTTAAGCGATTCTCTTGCCTCGGCCTCCCAAGCAGCTGGGACTACAGGCGCCCGTCCCAATGCCCGGCTATTTTTTGGTTGTAGTTGTCATTGTTGTTTGGCGGGCCTGGACTGGATTCAAACCCGCCAGCTCTGGTGTATATGGCTGGCGCCTTAGCCGCTTAAGCTACAGGCACCGAGCCCTCTTTCACATTCTTAAAGACAGACTTTTCATTGTTTTCCTTCCAGTGCTTGTGTTAGTGACCCAAGGGTTTCAGGGGCTCTCTAGCTGTCAAATTAGAGTCTGCTAAAGTTCCTCAATGAAGGGAGCTGGCTGCAGTGGAGAGAAGGGATGACAGTTACTGTCAGCCTTGGCCCCAGCGATCAGAGGCCCTGGGATGCTTCTGGACTTTATTATCTGGGGAAACTGCCACCCTCAGCCCCTTGCTGCCTGGAATGGCCAGGGCTAGTAGCTATTCCTTATCCCTGTCTCTGTTCCTCCTCCTTAGGGGCCCCCACTGCATCCAGGTCATCCCTGTTCAGGGCCGGGTTACCTCTCTGAGCCTCAGCCACGACCAGCTACATCTGCTCAGCTGTTCCCGAGACGACACACTCAAGGTCATCGACCTGCGTGTCAGCAACATACGTCAGGTATTCAGGTACCAGCCTTGTGCCTGCTGATTCTGTAGCCTTTGCTGGGGTGGCAGAGCCTCTCCTATAAAAGGCCCTCTTGGTGCTCTCCCTGGAAGCCCCTCTAGACCAGGTCCTGCTGAAACACCCGACCCCTTGACAGAGAGAGGAGCTGAGAGAGGGACTGGGGGCTGCCTCCATTTTGACCCCAACCTTGTCTGTCCTTAGGGCTGATGGCTTCAGGTGTGGTTCTGACTGGACCAAAGCTGTGTTCAGGTGTGTCTGTGAGAGCATATGCCTGTGCCTAAGTGTGCCCTGTGGGAGTTCTCCCCTTTGATGCCCTGTTCTCTTACTCTGCTATGGCCACTGTAGCCCAGACAGAAGCTATGCACTGGCAGGTTCCTGGGATGGAGCCCTTTACATCTGGAATGTAGACACTGGGAAACTGGAGAGCAGCCTTTGGGGACCCCACTGGTAAGCATGGCCACCACCCCCTCATCTGCCCACCTCAGCTCCAGGGCCAGTGCTGCCTGGCCTCATTCCTGCTAAGCCAATTCCAGGTTCTGATACGCTTGGGACCCTAGAATCCCCAGCCCTGTCCCTACACCCACCAGAGCCCATCATAGTTCTGAAGGTACCTTTCCACACATACTGGATCTGACCTCACCACAGTCCTGTCACAGATGAGGTAAAAGGCCTGGAGAGGGGCCACAGGCTGCCCAGGTCCAACAGTGAAAGGCAGAGCCAGGCTGCAGGCCCAGCTCCTGATGCTTCCTAAAGCCTGCCCCTCCCTCTCCTCAGTGCTGCTATCAACGCTGTGGCCTGGTGCTGTTCCGGGAGCCGTGTGGTGAGCGTGGACCAGGGCAGGAAGGTTGTACTTTGGCACTAGGGCCACGATTCACCCTGCCTAGGCTGGAGCTCTGGTTCAGAAGCCCGAAGAACTGCTTCCCTTGGCACCATGGAGCTCCAGAGCAGCAGGGTTGGGGGTGGCCTCAGGATTTAATGGGGAAGAAGGCCTGGCAGGACCTGGCCTGTTGGTTATAAACAAAGTATAGGTTGGGCAGAATGTAGTACTTTATTTTTTGTTTCCTCATTTTCTCTCCCCAAAGTAGAAAAATTGTATCTGAACTATGTCTGTTTGGTTTTTTGCAGCATTCAGGGTACAGAGAGATCTTCGAGCTGGTGGGTTTGGGGGATCCAGGCCTGGCACTCATCCTCCCACACACAGCTGGGCAGAGCCAGCCTGGGGAGACAGGTGCTGCTCAAGGCTAACCATGGAAACAGCATGAAAAAGGGCCTGGAGGCAGCAAGGAACCAGAGGATGTGATCCTGGGTTCAACTGGGTCCTGAGTTGAGGCCAAACCAACACATAGGGCCCTCCTAACTTCAGGTACCCACGGTAGACTGAGGCTGTGAAGGGGCCTTGGGAGCTCTGAGGAGAGGGCAGCATAGAGGGGTACTGGTGGAAAGGGTCCTGAAACCTCAGAGTGCTATCATAGTCCTTGGTGCACCCTGCCTGCCTTTGACTGGGGTTGTGTCTTTCTTCCAGAGCCAAAACCCCAGTGAGAAAGAGCAGGGCCTGTGTGTTTGTGCTGGGGAGTGCTGTGGGCCAGTCCTGGGCTGCAGGCTTCACTTATATTGGCACCCTGTTTAATCTGCACGGCAAGCCTCCAGAGTATAGTGCAGAGCTGACAGAATTTCACCAGCCTAGGGCTGAGTACAGACCTGTGGAGGCTGAAAAGTATTGGTTAAATGTCAAAATCTACAATCTGCTGATTCCCAGATCACTGTGCTATGAGTTCCAAGTGACATACCTAGCTACTTCCTGCATGAGAACTTTTCCCCTCACAACCTACATCCTTGGGCTCCAGAGCTTGGTGTTGCCCTTGCAGTCATCTAGACTTGCTGTCCCCCACCAAATCCCCTCCTTGCCATGATCACAGTGACTTTCTCAGGTGTCCAACCCTTAGAAGTTCCCCTGCTGCTTTTAGAGAAACTCTCTAGCGTGAAATCAAAGCCCTTGGGATGTGACCCTGTTGGCCTCTCAGCTGTATCTTCACTTCATTATTCTTAATGTCTCACTTATGCTTTTCTTTTTGTCCAGAATGTTCCCTTATCCCCCAGCTCCCAATTCAAACTTCTTTCAGGAACCCTCCACTTCCTTACACACACACACACACACACACACACACACACAGCCTTTCCCTTGCCTGCTAGGTCGATAGAGGCCCCCTTGGTCCCTGTACTCACTTGCTTGTACCTATCTCCTTCTATTTTATTTTTTAATTTTTTGAGATAGAATCTCACTTTGTTGCCCTCGGTAGGGTGCCGTGGCGTCACAGCTCACAGTAACCTCAAACTCCGAGGCTTAAGTGATTCTCTTGCCTTAGGCTCCCAAGTAGCTGGGACTACAGGTCCCACTATTTTTAGAGACAAGGTCTCACTCTTGCTCAGGCTAGTCTCAAACCTGTGAGCTCAGGCAGTCTACCGGCCTCAGCCACCCAAGTACTGTAAAGGCATGAGCCACCGCTCCCGGCACCTACCTTTCTCTATTTTAATCGGGGAGATGAAGCCATATGGAAGCCGAGTATTCCTTGGGATCAGGCCTTGCACAGAGAAAGCCTCAGGAAATTTAATATTAAGTGGTTAAATTCTCTTAGTTAAGGTCTCTACAAGTCTTGCCATCTCACCATCTAAGATTCTAGGATTCCAACCATTCTTCAAATCCAAGACTTCTCCCACATCTTTCCCAGTCCTCATGCCCTGGCTCCCAGTGACCACCAGGGGTCACCCGCTGCCTAGTCTATGCCAAGGAGCTCCCGCTACTGGGAGCTCATGGCTGGATTCCACCACTTTGGGGTGTGATAGGCACCGCTCTCTGCTCTTTAGGCAGCATCTTATTTGTTCCTCCCAGCCACTCTGCAATGTTGATGGGATCTGTTTTCCAGGTTAGAAATTGAGCATAAGAGAAGCAAAGCAATTTAAGATCACACCAGCTAGTGACACAGCTCAATTGCAACTGCGTCTCACACAAACCCACTCTCTGGCTCTTTATCTTTTCTTTAAACAAAACGTCAGAGGGTGGTGCTTGTGGCTCATTGAGTAGGGCACCGGCTCCATATACCGAAGGTGGCGGGTTCAAACCCAGCCTCGGCAGAACTGCAAAACAGAAAAATAGCCGGATGTTGTGGCGGGCGCCTGTAGTCCCAGCTACTTGGGAGGCTGAGGCAAGAGAATCACCTAAGCCCAAGAGCTGGAGGTTGCTGTGAGCTGTGTGACGCCACGCACGGCACTCTACTGAGGGTGATAAAGTGAGACTCTGTCTCTAAAAAAACAAAAAACAAAAAACAAAATGTCAGAGAAATCAGGCTACCAATTGGGCAGGGTTGCAGAGCATTTCCCCTCCCCTAGGAGCACAGGTGGTGAGGTGGGGTGTGGTCCTAGCTTTGTGTCTAACCTGACCCCTTCCCTGCATCTTCTCTGACTTTTCTTTTCTGGCCCCTGAGCCTGGGTTAATACCTCTTGAAGTAAGAGAAACATGAATCCTGGAGGCTGTTTCAGCTATATCACTGGGGGCAAGTACCTCGTGGGCTTGTCTCTAGTTTCATGGATTGTAGTCAAGACTGTACACCCAGAAGAGGTGCTCAGGAAGTGATGTGACTTGATCCCTGGGACAGTGGCCCATGCAGTGGCCCTGAAGATTTCATGGGGCAAATCTTAACCACACTTTTGCTGTTGCTGGGGATGGGAGTGGAGATGTTCTAGGTTTGCACCAGTTCTTCCTGCTAGATCTCGGGTAAGTCATAGTGACTCCTAGGCTCTCGTGCCCTGTCTGTGAAACTGTCCCCTGTCCTAAAGCTCTGAGCCTCCTCAAAGGTGACATAGCTCTTCCCCAGAGCTGTTCTGCAGGCCTGAGTACTGCCTCAAAGCCCAGGGAAGGACAAGCGACAGAAGGTCCTGCCTGGGCTCCTACTGCCCCTTGGTCTTCTGTAGTTCCTGAGTCTCCCTGACCAGATGTGAGCCCCCAGGCGACAGGATGGGGCTCCAGTGACCAAAGCATGGCCTAGAGCAGTATGTGTGCTGAATGGACAAAGCAAATGAACAGAGGCGGTCTCTAGAGAAATTCTGACACCACCAGGTAGGGACCCCTTGGTCCGGGCACAGGCTGTTTTCATAGTCTGGATGCATATCCACTTGTCAAAAATATTTTCAGCTTATCATTTGACTATCCCTGAATCTTGAGACATTTGTATTATCTTCTCATTCCCATTTTATGGATGAGGAAAGCAAGGCCCAGAAAAGTGAAGGAAGGGATGGGTCTAAAGTCACAGCCAATGAGGTGGGTCTCACTCTACCCAGGGCGACAGCTTGAGGCTGTCTCAAAAACAAACAACAAAAAAAACAAACTTGTATTCAAGGCTGGGCATGGTGGCTCACGCCTGGATTCCTATCACTCTGGGAGGCTGAGGTGGGTGGATTGCTTGAGCTTAGGAGTTGGAGACCAGCCTGAGCAAGAGTGAGACCCTGTCTCTAAAATCGCCGGGCATAGTGGTAGCTGCCTATAGTCCCAGCTAATTGGGAGGCTGAGGCAAGAGAATCACTTTTACCCAGCAGTTTGAGAATCACTTTTTCCCAGCAGTGAGGTATAATGCCACAGCACTCTACCAAGGGAGACAAAGTGAGACTCAGTCTCAAAGAAAAAAAAACTTGTATTCAGGTCTCTGAACACACTCTACATTGCCTTTACCACTTGCTCTGGTGAGGGACAGGGTTAAAGAGCAGGGTTAAAAACTTGTTTTCGGGGCGGCACCTGTGGCTCAATGGAGTAGGGCAAAATTAAGCTGTGACACTGGAGTGAGGCAAATGGTCACAGCCAGCCTCAAGTGCTAACAGCAGTTTCAAATGTGAGCAGCTTTCCCCAGAAGGGAAGGCAGAAGATGGAAATGATATTTCATGTGTTCTGACAGCCCTTCTCACGTTTGCGAGTGAAGAACTTCACACATGCTTCTTCCCATGGGCCTTATGATAACCCCTGTGTTACTGCGTGCCTGGGAGACTATCCGTGATCCCCACTGTGAAGAGCATCAGGAAGAAATGGGAGAGGGCATGTGAGGAGTATCTGTGGTGACCATCCTGTACCATACACTTTATGCTACACAGCATTCTCAGCTTCCAGATGAGGACACTGAGGCTCAAGGCTAGAATGGTGACTCACGCCTGTAATCCTAGCACTCGGAGGCTGAGGCAGGTGGATTGCTTAAGGTCAGGAGTTCGAGACCAGCCCGATTAAAAGTGAGACCCTGTCTAAAAAAAAAAAAAAATAGCTGAGTGTTGTGGTAGGCACCGGGAGTCCCAGCTACTTGGGAGACTGAGGTAGTAACAGGATCACTTGAGCCCAGGAGTTTGAGGTTACTGTGAGCTATGACACCACGGCATTATACTGAGGGTGACAAAGTGAGACTGTCTCAAAACAAAAAGATAAATAAAAGGGGGTGGCGCCTGTGGCTCATCGAGTAGGGCGCTGGCCCCATATACCGAAGGTGGCGGGTTCAAACCCGGCCTCGGCTGAACTGCAAAACAGAAAAATAGCCAGGTGTTGTGGCGGGCGCCTGTAGTCCCAGCTACTCGGGAGTCTGAGGCAAGAGAATCGCCTAAAGCCCAGGACTTGGAGGTTGCTGTGAGCTAATGCCACGGCACTCTACCGAGGGCAATAAAGTGAGACTCTGTCTCTACAAAAAAAAAAAAAAATAATAAATAAATAAAAGGGATACTGAGGCCCAATCTCCATGGCTATCAAGTGGTGAAGCCAGATTTTTAACTGAGACTCCCAAGTCCATGTTGTTTTATATGCCGTTGGTGGGAATATAAAAGGCTGTAATTCTTTTATAGGCCAATTTAACAAAATCTATCAAACATATACCTTTTTAACTCCATATTTAGGAGCTTACCCAATATTTATTTATACTGGAACACATGTATGTAAACAAGCAATGTGTACACTTATGTTTTCTTTTTTTATATCAGGTTAATGTGAGGGTACAAACAACTAGGTCACAATATTTGAATTTGTTGAGACCCTGTAGTTGTGTCCTGCACCCAAACACACCCTACATTGTACCATATACCCTTACATTGTGCTCATACACTTACGAGTTTTATGCACCAAAAAAATGTCTGGACCGATACATACTGCATGTCCTCGGTGCTATGAACAAGAGGAGTTTGTGGGGCCTCTCCCCAAACAGGCTGAGGCCTGGTCCTTGGGTGTGACTGGCTAGAAGCCACAGAGACTCAGTGTTTAACCAGGAGTCCTCTATCAATAAAATCTCCTTTCACATGATTCATTACTCCTCATGAGGAAAGGGCACCCATAATACCCACTTCCTGGAAGTCCGCAGTCACATCCTGCAGGGGACAGTCATTCCTCTCACCCCAGCCCCCACCACAGCAGAATCATACCCCACCCCCACCCCCACTCAGTATGCTGTCTGCCCCTCCCTTCTAGCACGTCTCACGGCCTCACGTATGTACTCATCTTTTTTCCCACTGGGAAAGCAAAGACCCTAACTTATTTATGCCCACCTCTAATGTAGGATGTTGCACTTGGCATGTGGGTGGGTTCAGGGACTGTTTGTCCCATGGATGGCTTAATTTATTTTCTCCTCTGTTATTTGTAAAGTGGTCTAAAGGAGAGCCCAATGTGTCTTTATAATATAGGAGCATGGTCTTTGGGGGCAATGTCTCTTCACCCAGAACTTCCTATAGGGAAACTCAGAAAACTTGATTCCATTTTTTTATTATTCAACATTTTATACATAATAAATACAAACTTTTTACAGCCACTGTAAAGAAAGCACATTTGCACGGAGGCTCCCTCTGAGCCCTGGCCTATGCATTGTGATGCTGGGTTACATGTTCTGGAGGGAGGGGTTATTTTTTTAAAAAGGAGGCATATTTTTACAACTTTGCTTTTTAAAATAAAATTAGCAGCTCTTCCAAAAAATATTTTAAAATATAACAAAAGACTTCAAATAACCCTCTGAGGCTATGGAAAACCCAAATTCAAGGACAATTTGGCTAGCTAATGAGAAACTACAAGATTGCTCTATTTATGAGCACTTTGAAGATTTTTAGTATGTCAGAAAATTTTAAAGTCTTAAAAAAACCATACTTTTAATTTCTTTTTTAAACTTAAGAATAAGTTTGATAAACACAAAAGACCTCAAATAGATCAACAGATTAAGAAATGCAAAAAACAAAAACAAAAAACCTCAAAATCACAGAGAAGATTCATCAGTGGGTACTGTCTCTGAGTGATCAAATGACTAACTGAAAATTTCTTCAGCTATGACCTTTACTTTTGGTCAAAAAATCCCATGGGGACATTTGGCGAGCATTTCAAGTTTTTAAAGATTCTTAGGAGGGATGGAATTTTCAAAGCATAAAAGGATTTTGGATTAAATTCTACAAATTTGATTTCTTAACAAAAGTAAAAAAAAAAAAAAAAAGCAACTGGCAAACATCCCTTAGTCCCCAGGTATTGCACTCCCTTACCTTCCAAAGGAGTGGAGAACCAGAGTCCTATTCTCGGTGTCTGCAGCTATGGGCTCACTAGCCTACAGAGGACACCATTCCTGGCTCTCCCTGTGACTTATGAAGATAGTTGTCTTTTTCTTGTCAGTCTGGATTTGTGCAGGGTGTGCAATCCTTTAGTCCTTTCTCACAGGAAGTTGGTTTCCTCCATGAGCCCACAGGTTCTTCATCCCAAGGAAATGTCAGGGCAGTGGGACCTGGAAACTGGATTTTCCATGGGTGATAGCTGGACTGGACCAGTGCACTGGATTGAGAATAAAATAATGCTAGAGGCCTCCTCAGTAGAGAAACTCAATAATGCAGGAGGTATGTGTCCTCGATTTATCTAGATTACTGGCAAGAAGTGTATATGCTGTAAAAATTAAGATGAAAAATACCCAAATACAAAAAGAACATTATATCGGCTCATTTCAGATCTGGAACTTCCATTTCTGCTTTAGCCGTAACCTCCTTTCTATTAGTCTATGTGATGGACAAGATGTGGCTACTAGTTTAGCCCCTCCATATTAGTTCCACTAATTCTAAATGAATGCCATAGATATTAATAATACAAAGGACACTGTTAACGTTTTTAAATCTGTTAGTTGTGGAAGAGATGTGCGTTAATGCAGTTGGTGCTAAACTCAGGCCAGTCCACTTCTTTTACTTTCTCAGTCTGGGGACTATCCTTGGGGAGGAGCCAGCCTCTCCTGAAATCCCTCCTTCTGTTTCCTTAGATAGCCAACATGATCTGATTAATACTTAAATCAGATGAGCATAAGCTGCTTGAAGAAAGATGAGAATCGTTGCCACATCCTGTGGCCACAGTAATATACTGTACAAGTGCACATGATCAGTATTTCTGTGACTGTGCCCTGGGACGAGGCCTGGTCTTGAGTCTCATATAAAAATGGACCACTGCTTGGCATGAGGGCTGCCCCACTCTGTGCCTAGGGTCCACGAGGATTTGTGCTATGGTAGGAGAGATGACATAGAATTGGACAACAAAAAAAGGCACGAATTATTCAACATGTGGGAGGAGTCCACCAGGCCAACCAGTCACATATAATCCTTGTTTTTGCTCTGTTCAAGAGTCATCATCATCATGCAAAGGTGCCTGAAACACAAGACTGGCCAAACTCCCAAGCCTGGCCTTGATTGTAGCAGTAATGGTTGGTCAAACCCATCATTACACCAGTGTGATTTCCACATCCTCCATCTTTTCTGCTGGCCTTCGGTGGTTCTGCGTAGGTGGAGGGGGAGCTGCCCGGACCTGAGCAGGAAACAATTACATGGATGGTCAGTCAGTTTCCTGAGCTTCCTAACTCAGTGGGTGAAGCACCCCCAAACCCAATTACTCATCTATCCAAGGTTGTGGGTCCCCTAGGGGTCTCAGAAATGCTCTGAGCAGATGCTTTCAATCTAATCTTCACTATTTCCCACACAGAGAGGCAGTTCTCAGTGAAACTATCAAATGCACAAATCAGGTCCTTGCCTAGGCTGAAAACACAAGAGTCACTGTAGTCCCAAAATCCTTTCCAAAGCAAAGGCCTGGAGTTGGAAGCAAGAGAAAGCAATGCTTAGAAAACTGATATCATTTTAGCATGTCGGAGGAGAGTGGCAAGAGATAAGGCTGGGGAGGCAGGCTGAGATTAAGTCATGAAGGGGCCTTTTTATTATTTATTTTTGAGACAGAGCCTCAAGCTGTTGCCCTGGGTAGAGTGCTGTGGCATCACAGCTCACAGCAACCTCCAACTCTTGGGCTTAAGCAATTCTCTTGCCTCAGCCTCCCAAGTAGCTGTGACTACAGGTGCCCACCACAATGCCCGGCTATTTTTTGGTTGTAGTTGTCATTGTTTGACAGGCCTGGGCTGGATTCAAAACCACCGGTGTATGTGGCTGGTGCTTTAGCTGCTTAAGCTACAGGTGCCAAGCCAGAAGGGGCCTTTTTAAGAAATCTGTGCTTGGGTGGCACCTGTGGCTCAGTGACTAGGGTGCCGGCCCCATATACTGAGGGTGGCGGGTTTAAACCCAGTCCTGGCCAAACTGCAACAAAAAAATAGCCGGGTGTTGGTGCAGGCGCTTGTAGTCACAGTTACTCAGGAGGCTGAGGCAAGAGAATCGCCTAAGCCCAGGAGCTGGAGGTTGCTGTGAGCTGTGATGCCACCGACGAAGTGAGACTCTGTCTCAAAAACTAACTAACTAACTAACTAACTAACTAAATAAATAAATAAGTGCTTTATTCTTTAGGCAAGGAGTTGTTTTTGGTGGGTGGTTAGCAGTATTAGATATGTGAAAGATGACTCAGGTAACAGTTTGGAGAAAAGATTTGAAGTGGGTAAGAGTTAAAGCAAGAAGACTATTTAGGAGACTTGTCCGCTAGATGAGAGTTGATGTTAGTCTGAACAATGGAGGTGCTGGCAATGGAGGAAGGAGAGAAGGAGAAAGATTTGACAGCTATCTCTGAGGTCAACCTGGTAGGGTGTGGCAATGACTGTTTATGAGAGACAGGGCTGGGGAGATATCAAGACTGATGCCAGAACACCTAGAGGATGGTGGTTCTATTCATCAAATCAGACGATTTGGGAGATAGAGAATGTCAGAGAAGATAATTAACTCGTTTTTGCTGAATTTTGGGGGTTTGGGACATATAAGTTGAGACATCCACAAGTCTGAAGCTCAGGAAAAAGATTGGATTGGCAGTTAGAAATCTGGGAGTTGCTGGTATGTAAATGGCAGTGAGAATAGATGAGATCACCTGGGAAAAGTGCTTTTAAGACTTTAAGAGAAGCAGTCTAGGGACAGAACCATGAGAAGTGTCAGCAGAGACAGGGAGAAGGCCAGGACAGTGGTGCAAGAAGGATGGCAGTCTGCTTCTCTCCATTCTCACCCTTCTTCACAAGTCCATGCCACCATCACCTCTTTCTAGGACACTTTGCCACCTTCTATTTATTCTCCACGTAGCTGCCACAGCAATGTTTTGAAATGCAGAACTAGCAACAATACTGTCCTGCTTACTGCCTTACAGTAGCTTCCTGTAGCATTTTAGGATAAGACCCAAGTGCTTAACAAGGCACTCAATACACATCTGCTGAATGGATGAAGCCAATGGTTTAAGGAGTGGTGTAAGAAGCTGATAAAGGTCAAGAAAAATGAAATTGCAAATTTTCCATTGGATTACCAAGGTGAAAGTTCTGACCTTGGAGGGTATAAGAGGGGGTGGAAGTGAAGATGTCAGTAAAGTGAGGAGGGGTGAGTAGAGGCAACTATTTGCAAGAATGTTATCTTGCTGGAAATAGAAGTTCTTTGAGGCCATGATGTGTTATCTTATTATTTCATTTCAATGTCCTCTAGGAGGCAAATATAGGCTTGGAATATTGGTCCTTAATAAGCACTTGCTGAAAAATAGTACTTCTGTTTCACAATTAGGCCACTTTAATGCTCACAAAACTTGTTATAATTTAAATATACTTTCATAGCTATCATCCTGTGATCTCACCATGGCTCAGTGAAATAAGTCACAGTGAAGACTAAATGTTCTGAGTTGATTTTTATTGCTTCCTTTTCAATAACTCTTTTTACCTTCTCAAATCCATTTTATCCTTGCTTGGCAGAATGAGTAACAACACACAGGTCATAGGGAAACATTAATTTCTAACTCTGAATTTGGAAGAACCATGCATTCTATAACCCTGCCAGACAGGAGACTTACGGGTCGTAGTTTGCCATATGAGGTCTCAGGAGTGTGCCTTGATGCCTGGGAGAATCCTGGTGATTCAGCATGAAGACTGTTTTCTAAAGGAAGGGAACCAAAGCAGCTCATTTTATTTGAGTTGTTAAGCAATAAAAATGCTAATGAAGATCTGTTTGCTCTTCAAATATATGGATTTCTGAAGTGAAAATGCATTTAGATCCAGGCCCAGGAGAACCCTTACCATTTGTTGAAGGAGACCTGGGAAAGTACTGGGAGCTCCTCTTATCTGGGCTGGGGTAGGGGCTGCTGGGAGGCTGGTCATACAACGGCAGTGGAGGCAGGGAGGCTTGCGGCTTGGGGGAGGGAGAGATCTGCAGCAAAGGGAAGCAGGGTTACCTGGTGCCCATGTCCTCAGCAAGGAGAGAGCACAGCTGCTTCTCCGACTGCTCAGCACACCTTCCTTTCTTCTGGAGCTAAGTTCAGACTATTAAGCATTGTCAGCCTCATTAGAAGCAAATGAGCCTAAAATAATTACCCTAAACCCCAATTTTGTGTTGCACTTTTTTACTCTCACAGGTCTCATTATATTACTGATTTTGGTTTATTTTAAATAGTTACCAAGTCAAACCATTTTCTAAAGTGCTAATGAAAACATAGGAAATCAGTCAATTCAGTAAATTCAGTGAAGAACAAAAGAAGGGCCAAGTTATATTTTTTTGTGTGTGGGGAGGTAAAGATAAATAATTGGCTGAGTTTCTTTTTTCTCTTTTTTTTTGAGACAGAGTCTTAAACTGTCACCCTGGGTAGAGTGCTGTGGCATCACAGCTCACAGCAGCCTCAAACTCTTGGACTTAAGCAATTCTCTTGCCTCAGCCTCCCAAGAAGCTGGGACTACAGATGCCCACCACAACGCCCGGCTAATCTGGCTGAGTTTCTGATTTCCCCAGGCTTTGTACATGTCAGGCTAAGTGTCACAGTCACCATGCAAACAAGATTGGCAATCATATTCCTTACTCCTCTACCTGCCAGGCCTGCTGTGATAGAAACCCAGAGAGGACAAGCTAACTGTGATTGAATTAGGGGGTCTCCTGTAGAGATTGAGTTTCCCTATGATAAACTAAGTCTAGAACCATTTGTAAGTTGAATGAGAGATCTAGCAGGCTGTTAATTCTCTGAAATAGACTGGCAGGATCTGAGTTAGGCAGGGAGGGTCTGACAGTGAGGGAGAAAAGTAGCCAGCTTAGAGTTTGATTATGTAAACTAACCAGAGAGACAATACATTCCCTTCTCTGAATGTTTCTTTCTCTCCACCAAACCAATCTTTGGTATGATGAGTACAATTTAGCATTTTGATTAAACTGATTGAGAGAACAGAATGTGGGAGAAGGCAAGTGTAATATGACCACATTCTGTAAGGGCCTGACTAACAGGTCTCTGGTTTTTCAAATCAGTTTTGCAGATACTCTGAGGGGTGGGATGGTGAGGGTGAGGCAGAGACTACAGACAACTTTTATCAGGATTAACAGACCCTTTGGGAGTAATTTTCTTTAAAATATCTTTCAATTTGGCTTCCTCCCCTCTCATGTACCTGAATCTCTCTCATCCATGGAGTGTCACCATTTTCTGAGGCTGAAAGTTCTTCTACTAGCACCGATGGGAAAACTCCAATCCGCCCATTGAATTCCCCTTCCCAGAAGCCATCATCATCTTGGTTTTCTTTGTTCAAGATACGGATGATTGCTCCCTCAGGAAAAGATAACTCATCATCTGTCTGGCCCTCATACTCATAAAGTGCTTTCACAAAACAGACTAGGGAACAAGAGAAAGACAAACCTAGTAAGAACATTGACAGCCAGGTCAATGGCTAAAAATTGACCATTTTCTTCTGAAACCACCCTTTTGCTCACATGACAACTAAAAGAGCATCATACAGAAGAGGAGTAAAATTGTAGTATTTTTACACACTGAAGATCAACTTTAGGGTTCTTCTGTATAGGACAAATGTGACCAAATAAGGGAAAATATATTACAGAATAGGAATAAAGTTCTGCTTTTTAATCTACTGAAGGAGTACTCCAGGGCAAACAGTTTGGGTCAAATGGGACCAAATGAAGAGTGCCTTGCTTGAATCTTTACCACTGGCATCTCCGTTGAGGCTGCCTGAGACGAGTTCTGCTTCCGTGGAATTGCTGGATGTGTGTGACCGACTGTCCAAAGCAGCTAAGGACTGCAGCATGCTCAGTAGGCTGTTCGAGGTGGGAAACTGTAGGTACTTTTCTGGCACATAACCCACTTGGCCAACTTTATTTCGAGCCTGGGTAAAAGACATGTGACAAAACAAGTTTGCACAGACAATTTGGACGGGGCTTAATAAGAACCAAAACAAACTCCTAAAAATGTCACAAGAAGGGGGTGATATGAGCAAAGGAATATACCTTTACCCAGTCTTCCATATCTCCATCTTCAATCACTTCTAACACCTCATGTTCCTCAATGGTCAACTCATCTGGTTGAGAAGCCTGCAATGTAGGATGGTCATGGACAAAATTAAAAAGGTTAGATAAAGAGCAGATGTGAACTGATCATAACAAAAACAGGAGATCAAAATATTGAAATGATTTTGAGAAAAGTATTGAACACAAAAATTTAAATGCTGCAAAACTATCATAATGAGGTGAAGTTTTACTTCCAAAAAATAAATGAAATGATCACAACAAAAACTAGAGAAACTGAATCATCAAGAGGCAATCAGGTTCAATGGACAGAACACCATGGTGGAAGTAGAGGACTTGGGTTCCACCTCCAGCTTATGTGTCTATTTGTAATTTATTCAACTTGATGCCTCCATTTCTTCAAAATGACAGTCTTGCCATTCCCTGGGGGATGGGGGAGTGTCAGTGTGGGATGAATAAGCACGGAACCATGATGACTTGGGAAACAGGCAAAGGAGAAGGCACAGAATTAGAGCTGCTCCCAGAAGGCCACACTGGAGATGCATGCTGTGAAAATGCAAAGAACTATGTACATGAATTAGATGAGAGTTTGAGCAGTGCCTAGAGTTGATCTGGAATCACTGTAAGACAGTGACCAAAAAAAGGAAATTGTGGGAAAGGAAATGATTGAGATCAGGCAAGGTTCGGATTTATTATGCTCCAACTTAACTGTAAAGACTAGGCTGATCCACTTGGATTTTTCTGCATACCCTGCTAACTGTGATGGTTTTATTATTCTTGACAGCAGGAAGCCACTAGCATCAGCCCTGCTGATACTACCCTTGAGACTATAAAACTTGGGAAGAAACTCTCAGGAGCTCTGCAGAGGGGTTATAAAGTCTCTTTGTCTTTGCTTTCTAAAGTGCCTTGCTGCCTGTCACATGTAACTGGCAGGAGCTTAGAGGCTTCTTCTGGCTTAGATAAATAATCTTAAAAGCTTTTCCCAAGTCCCAAGATCAGTTAAAACTATCATCTAGAACATACAGTTTTTCAAATCTCACAATCTCAAAGTGCAAAATTATTTCCAAGTTAAGCAAAAATAAGGCCAGACAAACAAAAAAGTGGGGGTCGTTTTATAGGATCCATTTCCCGTTTCATCAACAATGAAATAGTTCATCAAAACCCAGATTCTAGATGTTGCCACAGTTCATTGAGACAGAAAAATAATATTGAAAGTGGCTGACAAAACACAGAACATTCCAGGATTAGTTTTTAAGTAAAATTACTTCATATTTCAAAATATGAGGAAAACAAACTTGCACATTTACTCTTGGTCCTTTTCCTTATTTATTTATTTTTTTTGGTTGCAGTTTTTGGCCAGGCCTGGGTTTGAATTCACCAGCTCTGGTATATGGGGCCAGTGCCCTACTCCTTGAGCTACAAGGCACCGCCCCTTTGTCCCTTTTCCAATGGATTTATTTACTACTACGAAATCACTATGCCTTGAATATATCAGCAAAAGGTACCTTTTTAATGAAGATGTTTTCCTAACCACGGTTAAGATTTTAAAAGTACAAACATAACCAGATATTAATGTATATCTGGTTAATGAGCAAAGCAGGATGGATAAAGCACCTTTAAATATACTGCTTCCCTTGTTAAAAAAAAAAAAAAAAGCCATGGAAGGCAGCGCCTATGGCTCAGTGGGTAAGGCACCAGCCCCATATACCAAGGGTGGCAGGTTCAAACCTGGCCCCGGCAATAAAAAATAGCCAGGCATTGTGGCGGGCACCTGTAGTCCCAGCTACTTGGGAGGCTGAGGCAAGAGAATTGCCTAAGCGCAGGAGTTGGAGGTTGCTGTGAGCTGTGATGCCACACACTCTACTGAGGGTGACAAAGTGGGACTCTGTCTAAAAAAAAAAAAAAAAAAAAAAAAGCCATGGAAGGCAAGCATGGTGGAACATGCCTGCAATCCCAGCTACTCAGGAAGCTGTGGCAAGAATATTGCTTGAGGGTGGTGTCTGTGGCTCAGTGAGTAGGGCGCCGGCTCCATATACCAAAGGTGGCAAGTTCAAACCCAGCCCTGGCCAAACTTCAACAAAGAAATAGCTGGGCGTTGTGGCAGGCGCCTGTAGTCCCAGCTACTCGGGAGGCTGAGGCAAGAGAATCACCTAAGCCCAAGAGCTGGAGGTTGCTGGGAGCTGTGATGCCACGGCACTCTACTGAGGGCAATGGAGCGAGACTCTGTCTCAAAAAAAAAAAAAAAAAAAAAAAGAAGGGCGGCTCCTGTGGCTCAAAGGAGTAGAGCGCTGGCCTCATATGCCGGAGGTG
The DNA here is from genome assembly GCA_963574655.1 of Perodicticus potto. Lineage (NCBI taxonomy): Eukaryota > Metazoa > Chordata > Mammalia > Primates > Lorisidae > Perodicticus > Perodicticus potto. The sequence goes on from CAUYRH010014075.1 coordinate 67,166, forward strand.
GCAGGTTCAAATCCAACCCCGGCCAAAAACCACACACACACAAAAATAAATAAAATTGCTTGAACCCAGGAGTTTGAGACCAGCCTGGCAACGCAAGACCCCATATCAAAAAATAGTCACAGGGGTCTACGCAGGTTGTCCAACATTGCAGTACCAGTTGTTCAACATAAGCAGACAGTACCTTATCATACCACCCTCAGGCAGTGATGTCCAATTCTTCCACTTAAAAAGGTCAAGTCCTTTGCAAAGCCATAAAGACCCTACAGAGTTTGGTCCCTTCTTGATGTTTTGGACTCAGAACACTATTCCCTGTTCTCTGAATATACCATATTGTTCCCTGCCTCAATGTCTTTACCAGCTGTTCTTTCTGTCCAGCATGCTCTGCTCCCTTTTTCCTATCTGATGAATGGATTTACATTACTGTGGGTTTAAGTCCAGCTTCAGGCTCTTTCTGTGGGCAAGCAACCTTAAGATGTCTTTGAGCCTTAGTTTTTTTTTGAGACAGAGCCTCAAGCTGTCACCCTGGGTAAAGTGCCGTCGCATCAGAGCTCACAGCAACCTCCAACTCCTGGGCTCAAGCGATTCTCTTGCCTCAGCCTCCCGAATAGCTGGGACTATAGGCATCTGCCACAATGCCTGGCCAATTTTTGGTTGTAGCTGTCATTGTTGTTTGGCAGGTCCAGGCTGGATTCATACCTGCAGCTCTGGTGTATGTGGCTGGCGCCTTAGCTGCTTGAGCTGTAGGCGCCGAGCCTGAGCCTTAGTTTTATTTTCCTACTGAAGTAAGCTCCATGGGGCAGAGATTTTGTCTGAATAATGCTATATCTATCCTAGAGCCAGGAAAGAGTACAGCACTGATATGTAGAATGTATTCAAGTAATATTTGTTAAATGAATGGGGGTTGATAATATTTTCCTTATAGGATTATTGAAGAGATTATAAATAAACAAGTGATAGTTATTATTACTCACAGATTTGAGGCCCAGCTCCTATGTTTTCCCAGACCTCCCAACCAGACCATCCATGATGAGCTGGTTGCTTCCTCATCCTTTTGCTCTTATTAGGCTTTGTGCATCCCTTTAACACTGGCTACCATGGTATTCTAGTTAGCTGTTAGTGCTGTGGACTTCCTACTAGACTTAGTTAAGGCAGGAACTGTATTTCTTCTCACTTATCCCAACTAAAGACAGCTAGTGGTCAGTAAATATTTATCAAATACACACATGGTCTCATACTGTCTCCTTAAGTTCTAATACCTTGTGATAACTAGACCTCTAGTACCATCAATATCTCTCCAAATTTTCTGTATTTTCTTTTAAAACAATACATCTTTCCTGATTATAAAAGATATACAAGGCTTGGTGCCTGTAGCTGAAGTGACTAAGGCACTAGCCACATACACCAGAACTGGTGGGTTCGAATCCAGCCCAGGCCTGCCAAAGAACAATGACAACTACAACCAGAAAATAGCCAGGCATTGTGGCGGGCACCTGTAGTACCAGCTACTTGGGAGGCTGAGGCAAGAGAATAGCTTGAGCCCAGGAGTTGGAGGTTCCTGTGAGCTGTGATGCCACAGCATTCTACCCAAGGCAACAGCTTGAGGTTCTGTCTCAAAAAAAAGAAAAGAAATACATATTCATCATAGACAAGATGGAAAATATGCATAATTGAAGTCTTAAGGTATATAAAATTTGGTATCTTCTTTTTTTTTTTTTTTTGAGACAGAGTCTCACTTTGTCACCTGCAGCAGAATGCCATGGCATCATAGCTAACAGTAACCTCAAACTCTTGGGCTCAAGCAATTCTCTTACCTCAGCCTCCCAAGTAGCTGGGACTACAGCTGTGCCTGCCACAGCGCCCAGGTACAGTTTTTAGAGACAGGATCTTACTCTTGCTCAGGCTGGGATCACTTAGCTCAAGCGATCCATCCACCTTGGCGTCCCAGAGTGTTAGGATTATAGGCATGAGCCACCATGCCTGGCCTACATTTTTCCATATTGTGATTTATTTCTTCAGGATGGATGCCCATAAGGTCTAAAGTTATTAGCATTTTTAAGGCTTTTGAATCTAACACAGCTTTTCTTTGTTCTTAACAGATTGTTCTAGGCCTTCTGTGTTAGTCTGGACTATAGGAATCATGACTAGGCTTAACGTCATTCTCTCTCTATTCTAATCTATCTTTTAAAGTAGCTGTGCCATGAGCAGGGGCACCTTCTCCAAAGTCCAATCTGATTTTAGCACATCCAGTGGATCCTCGCAGCCAGGATAAAAACTAAATTTCTTAATCCGATACAATGACCCTTTACTCTCTGAAAACAAACACCTTTACATCTAACTGCTCTATTCCCTCACTGGATGCTCCCACACTACTGAATTTAACCTTTCTAGAACACCCTATATTCTCATCACACTCTATAGCTGCTGCTAATATACTTTTTGCTTAGAAGGCTTCTTACTCTCTCTACTGTCTCACTATGTCTAGAAAGGTCTTATTTCATGACCTAATTCAAATGCCACCTCATCTATAAAATTTCCCCCAACTATCACAGGTAGAATTAGTGGCGTTACTATAATCTTTCAGATATGGTATCTTTTTCCCATTTATTATTTATCCCCCTCTCCAGATTTTCCATTCCCAGAAGGCAGGGATAAGGTCATATTCATTCTTACACCCCCCCAAATTATTACATATTGGGTACTCAGTAAATGTTTATTCAATGATTGACTAAATAGATTTTTATAGTTTGGTTTATGTGTTTGGGATATGTCAACAGAGGGAATGTTGGATGAATGTGAACTATCTGAAATCACCCAGACGCTTAAGACCCTCTCCATTTAGGGACCTTCAATTTTAGTTCTGGAAGTTTCTTTTCTTTTTTTTTTTTGAGACAGCGTCTCACTATGTCGTCCTTGCAGAGTGCTATGGTGTCACAGCTCAAAGCAACCTGAAACTCTTGAGCTTAAGTGATTCTCTTGCCTCAGCCTCCCAAGTAGCTAGGACTACAGGCGTCTGCCACAACGCCTGGCTATTTTTTTGTTATAGTTGTCATTGTTGTTTTAGCAGGTCAGGCCCATTCGAACTCACCAGCCCCGGTGTATGTGGCTGGCACCCTAACCACTGAGCTATAGGTGACAAGCCTAGTTCTGGAAGTTTCAAGTAAATATAAGAACAAAAGGTGGCTTGGTGCCTGTTGCTCAAGTGGCTAAGGCGCCAGCCACATACACCTGATCTGGCGGGTTCAAATCCAGCCTGGGCCCACCAAACAACAATGACGGCTGCAACCAAAAAATAGCCAGGCGTTGTGGCAGGGGCCTGTAGTCCCAGCTACTTGGGAGGCAGAGGCAGGAGATTCGCTTGAGCCCAGGAATTGGAGGTTGCTGTGAGCTGTGATGTCACAGCAGTCTAACCGGGGCAACAGTCTGAGGCTCTGTCTCAAAAAAATAAAAAGAACAAAACATGGGAAAACATTCCCAACCCCAGTTTAATAATACCCTATATAATGATTAAGTATCTTAGAAGATGATTTCAAATTTTCTAAACATTATCAAAACAATTTACACTGGAAATTACAGGGGAAAAATCCCAACTCTTTTAGAAAACAGGAAGTATTATGAATAAGAGGAGGATATTAAACTCAGTCTGCGAATCATTGATATTGAGAAGTAAATACTGCCACCTTTTGGCTACATAAGGATGGTGGTGGTGGGAGTGAGACTGTCTAGTGTATGACAGTTGAAGATTCTCTCCAGACCTTCCCTCTGTTGTTACCCTTTGGTATTATCCCTTCTCACTGATGACTCCATCTGAATGAGGGCAGAGAAAGGTTTGTTTATTCATGTCTTCCTTCCATCATTCATTTATTCACCCCACATGTGTTTACTGATGATCTGCTATGCACTGGGCATGGTTCTAAGTGCTAAAGACAAACAGACAAGGTATATAGACAGACACAATTTCTGCCTTAGTGGGGAGTCAGACAAAGAAATATGAAAACAAGATTAAGTTTGGTTAGTAATAAGTGCTATGAAGTAAATAAAAGAGGCAAGGGGATAGAGAGTAGTGACTGAAGAGTTATATATTTAAATGATTAAGGGTGACCTTAGGAGACACTATTTGAGCTGAGTTTCAGAAAGGAGGAGAGGACAGCCACCTGAGATTTGGGAAAAGGGAGCTCTAGGAAGAGGGACTAGTGAGTAAAAGACATGAAGTCAGGAAGAAGCCTGGTGTTTCTGAATTCTGAAGGGCAGCTAGAATGGCTACTGTGCAGTGAGTTGGTGGGGCGGGGGAATGGTTTGACAGGAAGCTGTGAAGGTAGGAGAATGGCAGGGGCCAGATTTGGCTGGATATTATTAATAGACCCTAGGGAAGACTTGGGTTTTTTTCCTGCATGTAATGAAAAACTTAAAAAGGGATTTTAAGGAAGAAGATTAGAATTGTTCCTTTTTTGTGTAAACAATAATTCCAGTTTCGGAGTAGAAAATGGACTGTTCAAAGGCAAGTATGAAAGAGGGAGACCAATCAGGAGGACTTTATCCCTTTTATATTAATCGAAGCAATGACTGAGCCCAAGGTGGCGGCAATCGATACAGTGACGTGATACAGGGTATGTTTTGGAGGTGGACTCAGTAGCACTGGTTGATGGGCTGGATGAGAGGAGTGAGGGAAAGAAAGAACAGAGGAAATGAAACTCAATTTACTTTGCCCTGAGTAAAAAAATAGTGGGAAAGCAGGGTAGGGGTGGTACAGATTAGCTACTATTATACCAAATCAAGTTTGGAAATTCTGGCATCTGTCTATCCAGGTCCCTGCCTAACATGGATAGCAGGGATAGTTGGTTATACAGGGATAAAGAAAGACATGCTTTTAAAAAGTATTCTGTAAAATAACTTTCCTTTGGTATCAATTTTGAGGGTCATACTAATGGAGGGTCCTATGCCAAGTAGGTAATTGATAATAAGGGGAAGAATTCTATTTACTGAAAATTTGCTAGTTTCCAGGCACCATGCTAAATGCTTTGCTATGAAAGCATTATCTCATTTAATCCTCACATGACCCCTACTAATTATTCCTATGGTATACATAAGGAAACTGAGGCTCAAAGAGACTAAGGGACCAGAAGATCATGTAGCTCATAAGTGGCAGAGACAGAATTTTAATCCAGGTATTCAGAAGCAAAACCTAAACTCTTCAACATTATGTTATCTTATTTTTATTTTTATTTTTTTTGTAGAGACAGAGTCTCACTTTATCGCCCTCAGTAGAGTGCCGTGGCGTCACACAGCTCACAGCAACCTCCAACTCCTGGGCTTAGGCGATTCTCTTGCCTCAGCCTCCTGAGTAGCTGGGACTACAGGCACCCGCCATATGTTATCTTATTTTTGACATTATTAATTCAACACCAATTTTATGCTAACCACTGTACGAAAGGTTGGGTAGATATATTCACATGTATCCTCAGAGTTGTCACAATTTAATAACAGCAGTATTTTGGAAAAATACAAACCTTGTAGGAATAAACAACTTTGCAGGTGAGTGGATAATTTCTTAAGGTGCCAGAAGGGCTGGAGCTGCTGTCATCAAAAACATCCATGTTGTCTTCAACCTCTTCTCCTTCTTCTCTTTCAGTATCTGCATTAAGCTAAGAAAAATGAGACATTATTGGTTATTTTCCTTACTTCAAGAAAATGGCTTAAAGCAAGAAAAAACATTTAAAATCTGATTGTTTAAAAATGTTAATTTTACCTATTTAACTCCACATAGAAATGACAATCTGTTCTCACTTACATTTCTCATGTTATGAGAGGACAGTTTTTTGTTGCTGTTGTTGTTTTTTAAGAGAAAGGGTCTTGCTTTGTCACCCAGACTGAAGTACAATATCATGATCATAGTTCACTGTAGCCTCAAACTCATAGGTTCCAGTTATCCTCCTGCCACAGACTCTCCAAATGGCTAGGACTATATATGCACTACCACGCCTGGCTAGTTGGGAATATTTTTGTAGAGATGAGGTCCTACTATGTTGCTCAGGCTGGTCTGGAATTCCTGGCCTCAAGTAATCCTCCTGCCTCAGCCTCCCCAAATGCTGGGATTACAGCTATGAACCACCATGCCTGGCCTTTACAACTATTATTGAAAATTCTCCGTAGCTGAGTGAGATAATCTTGTACCTCATTTTCTTTCCTTCTTTTTTTTATGAGATGGAGTCTCACTCTGTTGCCCCAGGCTAGAGTGCTATGGTCTGAGCCTAGCTCACAGCAACCTCAAACTACTGGGTTCAAGTGATCCTCCTGCTTCAGCCTCCGGAGTAGCTGGGACAATAGGCATGCGTCACAATGCTTGGCTAAGTTTTCTTTTTTTTTTTTTTTTTTGAGACAGAGCCTCAAGTTGTCACCCTGAATAGAGTGTCGTGGCACCACAGCTCACAGCAACCTCCAACTCCTGGCCTCAAGCGAGTCTCCTGCTTCCGCCTCCCAAGTAGCTGGGACCACAGGCGCCCACCACAACCCGGCCATTTCCTTTGGTTGCAGCCGTCATCGCTGTTTGGCGGGCCTGGGCTGGACTTGAACCCACCAGCTCAGGTGTACGTGGCTGGCGCCCTAGCCCGTTGAGCCACAGGCACCGAGCCTTGGCTAAGTTTTCTATTTTTAGTAGAGATGGGTCTCACTGTTGGGATCTTCCTGCCTCGGTCTCCCAGAGTGCTAGGATTACAGGCACAAGCCACCGTACCTGGACATTTTATAAATTCTTCATCTTTGGTTAGTCAGGTCAGCAGAAAAAGAGGCTCAGATCTTGACTTCTCAAATCTCAGACTTAGGATTTTATTGTTTTCCAAAAAGACATTGTGTCACATAAAAGAATCAAGCTAGAAACTGCCATAAGCTAACTTTATTTTACTTTATTTTTTTTTTTATAATTGATCGTTTTTATTTAAATACAACATTTTTTCTTCTTTTTGAGAGATAGTTTTCCTCTGTTGCCAAGGCTAGAGTGCCATGACCTCAGTCTAGCTCACAGCAACCTCAAACCCCTGGGCTCAAGCAATCCTCCAGTCTCAGCCTCCTGAGTAGCTGGGACTACAGGTGTGCACCACCACACCCAGCTA
>CAUYRH010014076.1:0-18631 GCA_963574655.1 Perodicticus potto
AGGTGTGTAATCCCTGCCCCTGGAGGTGTGATTCCCTGCCCCTGGAGGTGTGTACTCCCTGCCCCTGGTGGTGGGTCGTCCCTGCCCCTGGAGGGGTGTACTCCCTGCCCCTGGCGGTGTGATTCCCTGCCCCGGGAGGTGTGTACTCTCTGTCCCTGGCGGTGTGTAATCCCTGCCCCTGGAGGTGTGATTCCCTGCCCCTGGAGGTGTGTACTCCCTGCCCCTGGAGGTATGTAATCTCTGTCCCTGGAGGTGTGTACTCCCTGCCCCTGGAGGTGTGTAATCCCTGCCCTTGGAGGTGTGTAATCCCTGCCCCTGGAGGTGTGATTCCCTGCCCCTGGAGGTGTGTACTCCCTGCCCCTGGAGGTGCCTATTCCCTGTCCTTGTAAGTGTGTAATCCCAAAGCAGATGGGAAGATGAGGGTGGTGCCAGGATGTGGTGAGAGGGGAGGATAAAGATTCATTACTACAGGTGAGAACAGGGAATCAAAGAGATATTTCATGCTCTTACTCTAAAGGCTAGCATTTTGGGGATACCCCTGGCATCCCTTAAGTGATGTTGAGAAGGAACCATGGTGGCAATGCCAGGCTCAAACACTTCCTAGCGTCTCACCAGAACCTCAGACTGACATCTACATGCACAAAACTTTGCTGCATTAAATGACTAATTTGAGAATTTCTCAAAATTCTCACCTACTGAGAATCCAGATTCTAAATTTCTCTTCTAAATTTCTCTTCCTTCCACAATGAATCTAAAATGTGGCTTTCATTATGACCTGAGCAGATAGGAAAAAAATGTATATACAAGAGCAAAGGAAGGCAAAGCCACTGGGAAACAAACCCCAATTCCATAATGATGTGATGTGTGATCTGAACGATATAGGTAGTGGGCAAGCTTTGGTTTAAACATCTTTAAAGATCTTTGGAAGAAATGTGTTCTCAAATGCCATGCCTCAAGTCGGTGTGCCAGTCACACAGGCTGATCATTTCCCCCTTAACGTCTAGCTCTCACCTAGCTCCACGTGGGAAGGAAGACGGAGGCTGCTGAGCTGCCGCAGAGCAAGGCCGTCCTTCTTCACAGGGCTACCTCACCCTGGGCTCACTCCACTGATCAATACTTTGCATGCTGTAGTTTATGAAGCCTTTCTACTAATCAAGATAAATTATAGCCACCACTGGACTTTTTAAAAAACCAGTCCAATAATTTATTCCATAAATTGAGTCTCATAATTCATCAAGATCTCTCTTCTTGTAGTCAGAGTTTAATCAGCTCATGTTATAGTTTATAGCAGAATGTATCATTCCTTTATCAATTCTGAGATTTTAGATGTGATTGCAGTTGGGCTTGATTCTTTGAAAACAACACTGTAGGTTATAAAGCATTTATTGCTTTTTATACTGTGTTCTGTGTATTTACCTCATGTGGTCCCTAGGAGAACTGGTTAAGACAGTGGCGGTTGCTAGTCCTACCTAACTGGTGCAGAATAAAACCTACAGAAATTAAGAGGGAAAATAAATGATCCAGAAAACACTGATTACACATAGAAACCTGGTCCTCTAAGTCATGTGACTGTCATTATTTCATGTTATTTTAATGCCTTTTAAGTGTAAAACCATTGTGAAAACAAAGAATATTCAAGGGCTGTGGCATAAAACTCCTGGAAACATCCAGTTTCTGTTCTATGACGGGATTGACCAGCCATGACCTGGTGAGGGAGGCAGAGGGCAAAATGGAAGAACAGGAGGAGGAGGGGAGGACGCTGCCCTTCCCAGAAGGCAGGAGAGGGGTGATGCGATGCTTCCCCCGGGACTGGCTGCAGACACCTGCTCCTCTGGGCTTCTAGGCGCGATCAGCCTGCCCGCAGTGCTCAGAGCAGCGCCTCCCTCCACCCGCTCTGGGGAGAGTCTCCAATACCCCGAATTTCACATTTCCCTGTTCTTCCTCACCACACTTCTGGGGTGTAATTCATCCAAGTTTGCTTCCTGTCAACCTCCAAATACCTCTAGTTGTCTGTCTGCTCAAGCACAGCATAAAACCTTTCAACATTCCGGACTGGCTCCAGGAAAATGGATTTCTGCTTCCAGAATATGACCTTCAGCTCTCACCTGAGGTGACCTCAGCATTGCCCGCCACTGTTGCCTCCTGTGCCAGCATTTTCCAACATCTGGAGGACTTCCTGCCCTGAGCAAACTGCTAGTCCACACCTGTACTCATGTGTTGATATCCTCTGGAATTTTCATACATCTTTGATTTTACTGTCCATATAGCTCTCTTAATCACTCTCCCTTTTTCTGAATTTGCAATTTCTTCTTTCCTTTTCCTTAATACTGTATTCCTCCTCCACAGATTCCCTCTCTTTAGCTTCTACCCCCTCATCTTCCTGCCTGGGGCTCTTTCTGCAGAGCCTCTCCTTGGACGCTGTCTGGCTCTCAACCTCACTGAATCCTGCCCTGCACCTGCCTCCCTCACTGAAGCTGTGCTGTTGTTTCAATCCTAGCCCAGTGGAAATGTTACTGCAATACCCCCTACCCGCCCCACCCCTCATCTTCTAAGTGTGCTCTTGGTGCTGAAATACATCAAGTCATGTCTTGTGCCCCTCCGTGGTGGAATCACTCATCGCGGTAAATATCCGCCCGCCCTCACACACAGGAAGCAGTTTATGTAACTAAGATTATAAGTTTACACAGCAGCTCTCACACCTGCCCTCTTTGACTTTTCTTGGACAATCGCTACGGCCACAGTTTTCTCCACCACATTTCATGATGGGCCATGACATTTGACTTCACTGTCTAGATTTTAATTTGCAAATGAAATATATAAAAATAAACAAAATAAGCCTACTTCTAATTACACCTACAATTCATATAGTTACAATGAGATTCTTCAGATTTGGCATTGAACTAACAAAAAGCAGACAACAATTTTTTAAAAGAAGTCTTCAACTTCAACAGAAGTGAGGGCAAAGATATGGCCTTTGGGGCCCACAGATAGATCAGCAGAGATAAAGGTAAAAGCTCCATCATCTTGGTCCGGTTCCTTAACCTCTCTAACCCTGATTTCCTCGTCTATACACAGGAGATGATGGTAGCTGGGGGAGGATTGCTGTGATGATATTTTAAAACACCTGAACACTGTTCCTTTTCCTGGAGAGCACACCGTCATCATCACCATCTTAATTATCATTTTTGTCACTATGGTTTATAACATGTAAGTTTAATTTTACATACATGGTTCATTACAAAAGTTTTGAGATACACAAAAATCAAGAAATGTAAAGTGCTTGTACATGGAACCAAGTGCAGCCCTCCCAGCAACACCAATAAGCCAAACAAGTTGAAACTTGCATCGGTGAATCAGAAAGGACAATTTCAATTGTGTTTCCTGGAAGTGAAATAATGGACTATATCACAATCTGTCTCAAAACTTTCCTTCTGACCTTTGTCTACTACATATACGTGTGTGTTCCTATAAAATTGTCAATATTTCTTAAAAATTAGTGATACCAGAAGTCATTGCTGATCAATTCATTTCTATCACACAGTTTGCACAAGCAAGATTTAGAGAAATATTATTCTGTAGCTAGCATGTCGCTAGCTAGAGTGCATGCAGCATCTGAATGATGGGAGTTTACTTCCTACTACAAGGCTGTCTGCAGGGTCTCTTCCCAGCCCCCACCTGCCTGCACTTGCTCTGGCTATTTTAGCCCCACAGTGATGCTGTGGAGTGGGGACGTGGGCAGGTTGTTCACACCAGGGCCCTCCACCACCCAGGGAGTCAGTCTCACTGTTTCCTTCTCACTGCAAAGAACGATGAGACCATTGCCTTTCTCCTTGGCAGAGAATGTTTCCTCAGAAAATGATATTGGTAGCTCTTTGTCATTCACTCCCATCTGCCTTGAAATTTATTTTATAGAAGTGGGTTTACAGCGCACAGAATGTTTAAGATCCTTTCACTGACTACTCCAGACAGCCCTACACCCTGTCTTTCTTCACCTTCCCTGCATGATCTTCCAATCTGTCTTCTTGTCAGAGATTTTTAAAGTTTGTATTTCATTTTTGTTTAATTCTGGCAGATTAAAATGTTCTTAAACAAAAGGGAAAATATTTAAAAGAACTATCAAATAGCCTCTTCCCATGAGTGAAGACTTCATACTATGGTTCTGTCTGGGGGCAGAAGGACGTTCAGACCAATTTTGAGCAGTTTCAGTCCGTTCTGCTCATGGGGCAGTGAAATTGGCAAAGGCCATTCACTTTTGCTCTAGATAGGTTGGTTAGTCTTACCTTTCAACTAGTTTGGACATGCTCCAAGCACAACTCTAAGTCTTCTATGTAAATTTCATTGCTTTTAATGTGTGATAATTCACAAATCCTAATAAATCTCCTGTTGTGATGCCACAGTCACAGTTGATCAGGAATTGTTTCAATGATGTGACCACACGCTATTGATGGGCGCAGTGCAGAGGGTTAGTCAGCACAGGGCAAGGGATAAGACAGAGCACTGGCTGCAGAGAACTCAAAACAACCACAGTTCGGCCCAGGGTCAGTGGTAGCCTAGCAATTCCAAACTATGCGAGCGGTCAGATGTGCTTCCTGCCTGGGGAGAAGGCTCCCGGGGTCTCTATCCCCAGCCATGGTTCACCATGGAACAGAAGGAACTGTCTCCATTTCCAACACACACCACACATGACATTCTGGGTCTTGACTTTTAATTTAACTGAAGCGGATCCTCTACCCCAACAGGCCAACGCCAGGCTGTGTATTATGAACCGTGGCTTATGCATACTTTATTTCACACAGCATTCTTGTTCTTCCTCTCTGAACCATGCTATCTCCATGGCATCCTGCTGGGAGGCCTGTGTGGCCGCACAGCGGGCAGGTCCTGAGGACAAGGGCCCCGAGTCGTGCCCACTGCCCACAGGCCCGCTCTTCCACCCGTCTCGGAGCATCTCATTCCCCAAACTCATCATCTTCCAAACCATCTGTTCCTTTTCCTGCAACCTAAGTAGCTCTCACGAAATAGCTATGTGTTATTCTGGGTGAGCACCTTCCTCCTATCTCCAAGGACTTTCTGTCTCAATGCTCTAAGGCTCTCTCTACTTTAATTTTATTATTAAGGGAAGAGAAATCAGCAAATAACTTACTTCAGCATTCCCGAAGCAAGCCCGACTCTCGTGAATACTCTCTCACTTGCTCTACAAAACACCCTGTGTAATCATTCCCATCTACAAATAGAGAAACTGAGGCTCAGAGTGGCACCATAATTCTGTGAATCTGCTCAGCAGGTGAGGCTGGTCTTTGGCACCCGGGGACGCCTGTGTGAATCTCAGCACCACCCATCTCACCTCCCAGATACAGTTCTGTGCGCATCCCAGCTGGAGAACTTCAGGGCTGATGAAACAACTGACCGGCCACCCCGCCCCACCCCAGCACTGCTGCAGGCCATCCTGCCTTCTCCCATCTTCTTTCTCCTTACTTCACTCCTTTTCTTCCTCTTGACACAGGCTTATTCCAGTAAGGCGACTAATTTTTCTCTCTGCCAGGTAGAAGCCACCAGGGAAGAGTGCGGACAGACAAGTCATTTTTTCCATTAAATAAAGCTGTCTGAATTCATCTTTGGGAAAGGCATTTCTTTCTAACTAGGTAGAAATACCTGTTTTTCTAATTCCTACACAGGGTCACAAAAGGGAGGCAAATCCATTTGTCTCCTGCCTGAATTCATAGGCAGAAAGAGGAGCCAGCAGTGCCTTTGCTGAAGGCTTTTGGGATGATCCCTCTGTACTCACACGCCACTGCCCACCCTCCCACCCACGCACACTCACACTCCCAGGGTCGCCACCGGCAGACCAGTCCATGAGAGGAGAATCAAATAGCTTGAAGTTCTCGTGAAAAAAACTGAGAACTAGGGCTTGGCTTCTGATTCAGACTGCATTGTCTAACAGTCTGAGACAAAATTCTAGGGCTCTGCAAACCTTCTGAAATCATAGACAACACTGTGTGTCTGTGTCTGTGTGTGTATGTGTGTGGACGCCTCAGTGGGTCTACCTGCAGGCTCTGTGGCACCCCGAGGCATCTCAAAAGATGATTATGACCCCCAGAAGGCTGTGAACAGTAGATTAATGCCTAGAATCACACAAAAGCTCCCCACTGCCAACACTAACACAAAACAAAACCCACAAAACCCAAAGTATAAGTTTTATAAAAGTGCAGAGAACACTTGTGAAAAGAATCAGGATGCTTTGATATTTAAATTTGCTGAAGTATCTTAGAGAGAAAAGTAGAAAACAGGATGTTTGCAAAAGTAATCATTTGTACGGTTTCTCTGCTGGCAGGTAATCTTTTAAAAAAGCAATTTGATTATCTCCCAGGCTAATAGTTTCTCTGGGTTAATTAATAGGTTAATTGATATTTTCATTCTCTAACAAATTAAAGCTCTGTTCCCAAAGAAAGTTAGATCTGATTCCTAAAATGAATAGGATGTTTGTCTCTGATGCACAAAGGCAGAAAATGGACTCTTGCTCACATGTTCAGAGACAGAAAGCCACATTTTTCACTAAGCCTTTGCCCTTTCTTCACTTGGTTTTCCTGATGAACACCAATAATTTATGTCATAATCTGCAATGGGAACAAGGAAGCAGATTGTGACCTCTGCCAGCTTCGCTGTGAGTTTCTGACGCCTTCCATCCCTAGGATTGTGTCAACCCTACTCAGAGCTGCACTCTGGGCTCTGGGTAACCTAGTTTTGTGATTAATAAGCCTAAAGATTGAAGGCACATGCCAAGACATGCCCCCGTCACTCCAAGAAGGTAAAGTGTAGACACACTGAAATGCAAAATTCAGTGTTTTGTTCAATGGACGTTTGGCAAATGAACACAATAATTTGGCTGTATACTACATTCAAACGTATACGCTCCAATAAGGAAAATAAGACATTTTCATCATCCCCCAGATCTGATTTCCCATTACCAGTCAATTCCAGCCTGCCCTCCCACAGGAAACAGCTGCTCTAATTCCTTTCCCTGCTCTGAGACTTCTTACTGAATTACACAGAGTATAATTTTTTTCTGGCTCCATTCATGCCAGGAATGAAATTCATGTCTAAGATCCATCCTTACCGCATGTGTATTAGATGTGTGGCCTTCTTTTTGGCTCACTGCAACAGTCTGTTTGTGTCATGACAGAAGTCTTACGTTGAAATGGAATCCCACCCTCCATTGTGGTGGTGTCTGGAGGTGGGGCCCACGGAAAGTGAGTGGATCAGCGTGCTGGGACCTTATGAAGGAACTGAGTGGGTTGGTGCCCATGTGAAGGAACCCCAGAGGGTTCTCCAGCTCTCCTCCTGCCATGTGGAGACACAGTAAGAAGGTGGCAGCTGCGACCTGGAAGGGGGCCCTCACCAGAACACAGCCATGCTATCACCCTGATCTTGAACTTGCAGCCTGCAGGACTATAAGAAACATATTTCTTAGGCTTATAAGCCACCCAGTCTCTGGTACTTTGTAACAGCAGCTCAAGCCGACTAGATGCTCAGCGACAGTTCACGGTGTAAATATGCCACAATTATTTATGCCTGGGTTCTCTGTAGTTTGAGGGAATATGAGTAGAATTACTACAAACACTTCTATACAAGTCTATTTGTAGATGTGCTTTCACTGCCTAAGAGTGCAATAGACTGCAGTTGGGAGCTACACTGCGTACATGTGGCTTTATGAGAAACTTTGCAAACAGTTCTCCAAAGCAGTTGCACCCGCTACACAGTACACCGCCACCAACCACGCATGGGCCTGTGCAGCTTCACTCCCTTGCCAACCCGCGGTGCTATCAATGTTTTGGTTGTAGCCCTTCGGTGCGTTGTAAAATGTTATTTCAATGTGGTTCTAGTTGCCTTTTCCGAGTGACTAATAATGTTTAGCACAATTTCAGATGCTTAGTAACCATTTAGGCATCTTTTTGCAAAGTGTCTATTTAAGTCTTTTGTCCATTTTAAATTATTGATTTGTAGAAGTGTTTATATATTGTGGAACTGAATAAAATTTTTCCAATATGTTACTTGTCTATTAGTTTTAACAGTATCTTTTGATGAGTAGAAAATTTTTATTTTGATGAATTATAATTGATTAATTTTTTATGGGAAGAGCTTTTAGGGTCCTACCTGAGAAGTCTTTATCAACTCAAAAGTTAATTTTCATCCTTTTCTTTTCAGGTGCTTCATGGTTTTAGCTTTTATGTTTATGTATATGATCCATCTAAAATTAATTATTGTTTACATTGAGAAGTAACAGTTAAATTTCATTTTTGCCATAATTTTATCTAGGCCTTTCCACGTTACCAAAAATCAATTGGCTTTCTATGTACGTGTCTAATTCTGGACTCTCCAGAAATAGGGAAATAGGTTTCACTGATTATTTGTCTTTCCTTCTGCTGATACCACATTTTATTCCTGTAACTTTCTGGTAAGTCTTGAAAATACATGGTAGGAGTCCTTAAAACTTGTGCTTCTTGTTTAAGACTGTTTTAATTATTCTAGGACCAGTGAGTTCTTATGCAAGTTTTAGCATCTGCTTGTCAATTTCTACTACTTTGTTGGAATTTTCATTTGACTTGTATTAAGACTGTAAATCAGTATCAGCAGAACCGACAAATATTGGTTCTCCTCTTTTATGTAAGTTGTCTCCCTTTGTTTTCAGTTTTCTACTTCATTTTTTTCATTAATATTTCCTTCTTTCTACTTACTAGGGATTTGTTTTATATTTCTTTTCCTGACTTCTTGAAAAGGTAGTTCCTAATGTAAACAATCAAAGCTATAAATTTCCCACAATGCACTACCTTAGCTGTAGTCCTGTTCTTCAGGCAGAATAACGCATTGGGTGGCCTTCTTCTTACTTACCTGTGACTTTACTGGCATTGCTTCTTCCATGCTTACCCAATTACTAGACCCACCTACTACATTTTTATCTAATGTACTTGCACTTGTAGAGTTTTATTTTTTATAATTTTAATTTCTCCACTGCAAAATTCTCTGTGTTCATTCATTAAAGACATATTTTCCTTTAATTCCTTGGATATATTTACAACAGCTGCCTTAATATCCTTGTCAATTTTGAGCACAAAGATCATCTTCATCTTAGGGCTTGTTTCTATTGACTGCTTATCATTCTTGATTATGGGTCACATACTCAGGTTTCTTTGCAACTCTAGTAATTGTTTTTTAAAAATTATTCTGGATACCACAGACATAATGTTTTAGAGATTATAGATAATGTATTTCTAACTTAAAACTGGCTTGAGTTTTGCTCTGGTAGCAGGGAAATTACTAACTGATTTTTCTGGGTCATACCAGGCTTGCGGGTTTTTGTTAGACATGAGCTTACTCCAGCATGGACTGAGGTGTGGCCTTCATTCTAGGCTATAGCTTTCACTTCTAAGGAGAGGACTTCTTAAGGTTTCAGCTGAGCACCTCTCAGAGAAGCTGGGTGAGGTCTCTCCATCCTAAAGAGCTAGAGGGGGAGCTGCTCAAGGTGGTGAATGCTGTGCAGCCTCATGGCCTTAACTCTGTCCCAGCCCTGTGGCAGGTGGTCCCTGCTCACTACATCCAGGGCAGCCACGTGCTTGGGTATCATCAGGCATGAACCTGTGAGGAGCCCTTGCTGGGACTTCCAGAAACCCCTCTGTTCGGCTTATTTCCAGCCATTCCTGACAGCAGAACTCCAGCCTGTGTCTCTAGGCTTTGAGGCCACTGTCCTGCTGGAGACAGCGGCGGTGCCCTAGCAGACAGCTGTGCAATCTGAGTCTCACCTTCTGTGTGTCCTTGCTCTCTAGGATTACAGTTTTGTGCTGCCCGTTGCTCAATGCCTTTAAATGCTTAGGTCACACATTTCCCCATTTTAGAGTCATTTTTGATGGGAGGGAAAGCCCAGTGCCAGTTACTCCCTCAGAGCTAGAAGAAAAGCTTGCAATGTGCTGTCTGCTGTTAGACACAATCCTGTGTGACTGTACACACATCTCTGGCATTACCAGAGAATGAATGCTACAAAGTCAGCTGGCTGCCCTGGCCTCTGCTTCACACTGCAGGTGAAGAGCACAGTACCAGGGCTGCAGGTAGCACTCCCCGTGGTGCTGCCCGTGGCTCTCCCCGTGGCACTCCCCACGCCCAGCAAGGCAAGGTGCCTCTTCCAGGTGCTTGTGTGTCAGTATCAGACAGGGTAGAAGCTGCAGGTGGCAAGGCTGGGTAACATTTCTAAGGTGCCAGTCTGGGGCCCTGCAGAAAGATCAGTCCCTGTGGTGATTCAGAGAACTGACAGCCCATTCTAAGGGGTGAAACATAAATACAGCAAATTCAAGAGTGAATTCTGAGCCCTGAATAGCTTCTGCCCATGTTCCATGACACTGCCTCCCCTGCCGCAGGTTAAAAGAGACAGTAATCACATGCAAAGAATTTCATTAATCTCTACTAGGAGCTCCATCCCCTGTGAACGGAGGGGAACAGTGAGCATGAGCACCAGAGTGGCCAGGGAGGGCGTAGGGCTGTGTCTCAGAGAAAGGTGAGAAGCCGCTCATTTCCTGAGTTTTGACATAACTTGTTCAATCTGCAGACAATCTTTTTAAACTTAAAACATGGGAGATCAATTAGACATATGTTTCCTGTGAGAAAACACATCCTGGGGTGAGTGCTGGGTGGGGTGACACTGAGCTACGAAGTGACATCATTTACAAGAAGAATGAATTAATCACTGGAAGGATAATTCACAGAAGCTTCTTGGGGGCTAACATGAGGTCTTTAAGAATGCTAAGTATTTGACTAAAACGGAGAAACACAGGAAGGCACTCCTGTTTAGTGCATTTTCAAGGCAAACATAATTATGAATATGTTTGTTTGTCCAGATGGATAAAAGCCAAGTCATATCTATACATACAAGCACATGGAAATACATGCTATTCTGTGATGTGTCTACCTTTGAGCCCTACCATTGGTACAAAATATTGTGCAGTTAAATCATATGAAGAGAAGGTTTTAATTGATTCAAGGGAACCTTACAATGTTCCACCAACAAATGATGTCATGACTGAGAATAAGCTGCCCCGTTATCCTTAGGTCAAATTCCTTAAAGTCATAGCCTTTTCACTGCCATTATAGTGAACAAGGCCACGACTATCATGGGAATACCAAATATATGATACAATTTCAAGGAAGAGTGGAGCCCATTTCAAATGAATTGCATGGTCAGACCTCAGCATCTACTCTATGTCCGACCTCGGCATCCACTCTATGTCAGACCTACGGAAAGCAAGTGAACAGCAGTCATTGGCATCCTAATGAGAACACCAGAATAATCACTCCACAGATCAGCGTGTTGTGATGCAATAGCTAGTGAAAAGCCGGATGTGCGTATGGGAGCAGAACCTTTGCCTCTGCAGCTTGGGCTGCATTCTCAAACTTGGACCTCTGAAGGAATGTTCATAGCAAACACCATTAACTACCACGCACTCAGCATGCAGGATTCCCATGCCTCTAACATATGCTAGTGTTCAGGATTTTACAAGAGATAGTTATTTCTAATATACCAGCATTGATTTCTCTTTCTTGCCTTGGGTGAGGCCCAGGAAGAAACATAGAGGTCTTCACCATCATTTGCTATTTCTAATTTTAATACAGAAAGAAAAGCTCATCTCAGGCCAAAGCCTATGGACGCTATTCACATGAAGCCAGCGTGCACGGTCCGGCAGGGCCGGCCAGTGAGGGGCAGTGTGGATTTGTTTCACTCTGCCATTTGATGCACAGAACAAGAGGCATTCAGTGGTGACAGTGACACACCGCAGGGAGGGCTTCACATGTGGCTAGCATCGCACAGTCAGACACATGCTTAGTTAAGTACAGAGACGAAAACAGCTATCCTTTTCCTTTTAAAATCTACCACAACAAAATGAGCAATAAATAGAATTCTGGACTGTTTTACACCATAGCAAAATATATACACAGTTGACCCGTGAACAATTCAGGGGTTGGGTAGCCAAATCTCTGAACAGTTGAAAATCCCCATGTAACTTTTGACTTCTCCAAAATCATAGCTGCTAGTAACATACTTACAGATAATGTACACAGTTGATTAAAACATATCCTGTATGCTATATGTGTTATATACTTTATGTATACCATAAAGTAAGTAGGAGGGAAAACCTTGTTAAGAAAATCATAAGGAAGAGAAAATATATTTACTATCCTTGAAGTAGTGGAAGTGGGCTGGTCTTGCTGTCCCAGGGTGCTGGCGGCAGAAGACAATCCCTATGTGAGTGGACCTGGACAGTTAAACCCTATGTTGCTCAAGGGTCAACTGTATACAGAAGAAACTAAGACCCATGACATTAAGAAGGCATGTTTTGGGGGGTGGCTTTGATATTTCTCTTGAAAATGCAATAACTCATCTCCATATGGGAAATCAGATGCTTGCTGAAGAAATGCAAATGGTTGGTGGGAACATATCTCAAGCTCAGCTGAATACAAGGAACAGGCTCCAACTGCTTCCCCACACCCCGAGGAACACAGTTACACATTCTCCTCTGGAGCTCGCTGGCCCAGAGCTGGCTAGAACTGCAGTAAGTAGGATTCCTTTCAACAACGGGAATAGGGGTAATACTTTTGTGCTGTTTAAATCAAAGAGATAATTGTACTTGAGTGAGGTGACCTGTATTTGAAACCTGGTGTGTTGTTTAGTTCAAATCTGGCACTGGGGTGTCCTTTAATAACTCTGGGCTTTGGGCTCTATGGTTGTAAAACGGTGGGTAGTAGCATCTGTCCTGTGCAACTCACAGGATTTTTGTGAGGATCACAGGAAAGAAAAAAGAAAACACATGCAATGAAATAATGCAGGTGGTTGTAGCATAAACCCCACACATAGAGGTGTAAAGGCAGAAGAGCATAGGGTTCCGCAGCATGGGCTCTGGAGCCTCGCACTGGTGTCCACTCTTAGGTCTGCCCCTGAGTAGCCACGAGGCACCTTGCGGTTTGGTTTGCTCAGCAGCAGCATAGCTACCACAGTGGTGCATTTCCCAACTAGGTTGGAGTGGCACTTGCATCAGAACTCTAACCCAGTGGTTGCCAACCAGCGTGCCACTGTGCTGGGAGAGGATCTCAGTGTGCTGAAAAACTTCCTAAAGATAATTAATCAAATTATTTTCAAAAGAAGTTGAAAACACAGTAAGCATATTCTTTTTATAAACTCTTTTTTAGGGATCGGCATAATTTAAGTGTCCCGTGGAAGTTTAACTACAAGTTCAAGTGTGAATTCTTGAACTTGTAGTTAAAGTACTTGAACTTGTAGATAAAGAAGGTTGAAAAACCTTCTAACCCAACTCAGAGTGAGCCAGTTGGTAAATGTCGGCCAGTCACTGCTGCTGTCCATTCCTATTGTCCTCTATTTCATCTGGAAGGAGAAGGATTTTATCCCCCTTTGAATTGTTAAGGTTTCAGGGTAAATCTTACTTTTTAATGTGTGTCAATATTATTTCAGAATTCAGACCTCAGGAAAAGTATATATCTTCATATTTGATAAGAAAATAATATTCTTGGGCTCTGCTGTCAAACACAGCCTGAACACGTAACAGAGCAAATGAGAACGTTATTTATAATCCCAAATATCAAACTGTTCCCCAAAGTGACAAGATCAGTATTGCAACTCTGAGCTTTTCCCTCTCTAGCAGATGGGGCTATTAAAAATACCAAATAACACAGCCCTTTGGTGAGAAGAATCCCTCAGCCAGGCACAATGTGTTCATGAAGTCTGCAGTTTTACCTTCTGCTTAGAGGGCAAAGTCAATACTGCAATGTCCCTGGGATTATCTTCTCAGATAGAAGCTTCCAGAAGGTGCCCTCAGACAACCCTCATTCTCTCTGTGTGTTAATAGCTGCATCTCTGGTCAGTTTTCCTGCCCTGCCGTGAACCTACGGGCTCCCAGAGTTCTCCTCAGCTGGGTTGTGACGTTTCTTTTCTAACAAGGTGTTACTTCAAACATGACGGACCATCTACCTGGACCCAACACTTCTATTCTCAGACAATGACTCGGTGGGCAATTGAGTGTCTGAGCGTTGAGGAGCAGGACACAGACCCGTAAAGTGTCCACTGGGCCAGGACTGCACTGATGTCTGTTTTAGGAGCTGTCAGGCAGAGCAGCAAGAAAGGACAAAAGGAAAAGAATGAAGGGGGAAGTTTCAGGACAAAAATGGCAGAATAACTTGGGGAGGGGAAGGGGCTGAGCGTGGAGCAGTGAACAAGCTCCAGGTGTGGCCTCAGGTGAGCAGGCACCAGGCTCAGGGTTGCCCGTCTCTGGCCCCAAGGAACCGCATGCACCTGGGCTGCAAATCAGCCATGGGTGAGACAGACGGCTCCGCCTTTTGGAATCTGATTGTGAGGGCTTTGGACTCACCACTAAAGCTGTGAGCAGCGGCTACCACAGTGTGGATTGGCTCATTGCCCTGTAACTTTATGTCCTGATGAACATGTTTGTGTCAGCACAGGTGGACTAAGGGGTGAAGGGAGCACTCCAGGTGTCCTCCAAAACCCTCCGGCACAGACTCTCAGAGCCAGCCACGTCCCCACACTTGACCCTCCCCATCCTGGCTGCCTTCTGAAGTTCTGCCACCAGCCTCAGGATGGACTTATGTGCAGATAATCACTGTCAGGGGCGATAGTTCAGTCCTCACTAGTCATTTAAACCTCAACAGAAAAGAGCTGAGATCATGTAAGTGCAGGTTTGCCGGAGTGGCGAGCACGTGGGCACAGGTGCTGGAAGGTACGATGGTGGGCGGGGGGTGCAGGGAAGGCCTGCAGGGGAGACCAGGTGGTGAGTGGGGCCCAGGGACTTGACATTGGGAAATGAGGATGTGAAGGGGACAGTCTATTAATCTTCCACCTGGGATTGCTCATTCTCCAGAGAACCAGCTTTTGTTTTCCTGTGTGTGTGTGTGTGTGTGTAAGGGGTGTGT
Source organism: Perodicticus potto (assembly GCA_963574655.1). Classification (NCBI taxonomy): domain Eukaryota; kingdom Metazoa; phylum Chordata; class Mammalia; order Primates; family Lorisidae; genus Perodicticus; species Perodicticus potto. The sequence continues at coordinate 14,974 of CAUYRH010014076.1, forward strand.
GTGTTAAATTTGATGATTTGTCCTCCTAAGTGATAATATTTAAGCACCTCAAGTCCAAAGATAATGATTATGACCCTGAAATAAAGATTTAGAGCATGATATGCTGATAAAAAGCCTGGATATTTGAGTTCAGAAGGAAATGCTGGGATGGGCTATTCCCATGACAAGCGTTTAGCCAATTAAAAATAGAGACAGATGCTAAAGGTCAAAAATTGTCTTTATGATTTTCTGTGAGACACCCAGCTCGGAGATGGCAGCGTTTTCTTGTTACAGAAATCTGATCACCTGTCTCATCCACGATATCAACAGAGAGATTGCCTCAGGTTGGCTCATACAACAAGGGGCCAAGCACCAAGCTGCTTCATCCCCCAAATCCACCTTCAGAGGAGATTTGTTTTTAAATCGTCACCTTTGTTTACTATTTTCTGTCTGGACTTCCTTCTTGTTAGAAGGCTACAATGGCTATGTTATTCCAATTTAAATGACTGCTTCACACCTCACAGGGCATCTGGCACACCCCAGCCACCCACAATGTGCCCTGAATGTTGACTAAGTAGTAAGGGTTAAACACATTATCCCCCTTTGCTCCCCTTCCTCCTCCCTGACCAACCCCACACGCCATTAGAGATTCAGCTGGACTCCTCTGCATCTTTTCCAGAGTGGTTCCAGCAGTGAGTCTTCCTCACTCTCTGTTATTTGTGGTCATCATCACATCTGGTCCACAGGCGAGTCCTGCTTCGCACCCTTTGCACTCTTCCTGAAGCGCTAGCATCCTAGGCTCATCCGGCAGAAACGTTCTCATCTCGTACTCCTGGAGATCAATGGAGATGGAGTCCAAGGCCGGGTCTGCAGGGGTGACTCCCTCTGCGGCTGGGAGAGAGGACAGCTGGCTTCTGCAGGCCTGCTGTGGTCTTGGGCATTCTGGGCTTGTAGAAGATGGATCATCGCTGCTTCTTCCCATGTGGCTTCCTCTCTGTGCCCATCTGTGTCCGTATGGTCACTCTGTAAGGTCACCAGTCAAATCAGAGTCGGGTGCATCCTAATGGCCTCATTTTAACTTTGTCACCTCTGGAAAGACCCTATCTCCAAAGAAGGATATAATCTGAGGTCTGGGGGTCAAGACTCCAACCTATGGATTTTGAGTGGACATGCTTTAAACCCCAATAGGAATGCCTAACATTCCCATAGTGCAGAAACTCCTTGGCCGCCAGTGCAGTGCTATCCAAATGTTCTGTATCACTGTAGTCAGGAACAAATCATGATCAAATGAACAACAATACACAAAATGCTTGCAGAAGCTCCCTTCTTTCCCAGTGATGTGTAATCCTACTGCTAACCTTGCCAACAAAAGTGCTTCTCTTTCACTCCAGCTTTTCTTTTCAAAAAAAATAATAATTTCTGAATCCAACTCTTATAGACTACTCTAGCTGACAAACGGTAAGACTTAACATTCCACAGTTTCATTCTTGGGCTTCTAAGTGAAATCATTCTAACCATGTTTCTTTCTTCAAAACAGAGCAAACTGGCAGTGACTTATTTTCGACACTAGCAGGAAACTCGGTAACCTGTAATATAAATAGTGAGATGCGTGGAGAGGCTCCTTCTCCTTCAGACTCTCCCACCAGCCATTTCCATCTGTGCTCCTTTTGCCTCGCGCATAATTCATCTCAGCTGTTTTCTGCTGACTTCTGGCACCTGCCTGCCTCCCCTGTGCTTGGCAGCCTCAAGATACAAATGCAGATAGAGCCAGGGAGCCCATGGTGCGAGCCGTGCAGGGACACTCTGGGAGGACCCTGTAAAAGGTTTTCTCAAAATACGAAAGAATGGACACGCTAGCAGAGACCCACCGTGGAGGGTCTGAGAGAGGACGCATGCCTGGCACCTGCCCCTTTTCCTTGTGTCCTGCATCCTTTGTTCACACCACCTCCAGGATTCCTGAAGTCTTGACCTCAGAATGTGGTCAGCAACCTCAAGGAAGACAGGACTCATTTACATAGGAGGTATCAGTCACCCCAATCTGGACACGTGCTCAACTTCTGATGGTGCTTATCTACCTGCTGGAGGGTGGGGGCCTACCCCCAAGCCCCTGCGTGGTGACCGAGAATTTTATTATCAGTGGATAATCATTGCAGATGACAAATCTACCTGTCTGAACTCCCCTGTGTGCCGCCCTTAACCCCTGCTTCTAGGCTCTGGGGTTTGCTGAACTGGGATTCTTGGCTCTCTGACTACACTTGGCTGGACAGTCCCCTCCCTACTTATCTCAGCCCTGCTGCCCCATCATCCTGCCCTCCTCTTAGGGCTCCTCACAAGCCCATGCTTCTTTCCACCAGTCCTGAGGGCAGTCCTTGTCCCCATGGTGTTACATCCTGAAACAGGTCTTCTGAGCCCAAGCCACACGCCCAGGTGATGCTAGTCCAGTACCATGGACAGTGTCCTGCCGGGTGGGTAGAACAGAAAAATGATTCTCTTCAAGGATGTCAGTTGGCCTCAAAAGCCATGAGTGTTCTCTACAATTTGAAACTCATCTGTAAGCTGCTGACAGCCTTTCAGAGGAGGCCCCAGGGGCAGCTTTTAGGCTGTGGTCAGTCACTGATACATTCCCTCTCATCTGTGACTGCTAAGTGCTATAGAAGAGAAGGGGCCCAGTGGTCCCTGGCACAGGTACAGAAGCAGAGGGACACAGCAGGGGCATGAACAGGAGAAAGGACAGTGGAGCAGCTGGGGCTGTGTGGTGAGGACGCTGCCCACATCACTGATGGGGATTGAGATGGGCCACCATCGTGCCTATCTTTGAACATCACTCTACACATCAGTGCCGCCCCTGCTGGACGAGAGTGATCTGCATCACACCTCCTGAGATGTCCAGGAGAGAGGGCCCTGCGTGGAGCTGGTGAGGTCTCTGTCTTCATTCAAGTTTGAGGCACAGTAGAAAATAATCAACAGGCTCAATGTGTGAGGACAATCTTTCCCTGCAGGCCGCCTTCGGGTTCTATCTTTCAAGATGCCTTACGAATGCCAAAAATAAGTGACTGCCAATAAACGTGCTCTGAAGTGAATGGTGAGATGAAATATTTTTCTTTGTAGTAATGCAAAAATACATCATCATTCTATGCTCCTAGGGGTAGAAGACATTGATTTTCTGTTATAATCAGTTTTTACCTTTTTAGTTTTACTTTAATTCTACTCTTCATCAAACAGTCTACAACAGTGGTTCTCAACCTGTGGGTCACGACCCACAGGAACTGTATTAAAGGGCTGTGGCATTAGGAAGGTTAGAACAGTGCCTGGCACCCAGTGCTACTTCAGTAAATGTTTCTGAGCGGCAAAGTGACGCTTTTGGGTAAAGCATGGTTTCTGTGGTTAGGTGAGGAGATTAGAGGCACACATGGGACTGAGGGACACGGGACAGAGGCTCCCACAGCTGTTGTGCTATCTCTGGCCCCTACACCTAATCCAGACAGGGATGCTAGGTGAGTCCCTTCGTCACACCTGCCTCCAGCCCCACCGTGGTGGAAAGGGGTTCTGTCCTGCTCTGGCAGGCTCTGCCATCCGCAGCCTGGGAGGAGCCCTCGGCGAGGAGGCCAGGGCACTAGGCCCAGGTGGGACATGGCTATAGCAGCCTCTTCCTGATGAGAAAGTTACAGCCGTGGGAAGA
>CAUYRH010014081.1:0-11337 GCA_963574655.1 Perodicticus potto
TAGTGACTGCACCATTTTATACTCCAACCAATGGGACACAACGGTTCCAATTCCGCCACATCCTCACCAACACTTGCTATTTTCTTTTTGTTTCTGCTTCTTGTTCTCCTCCTCCTCTTTCTTTTCCTCCTCCTCCTCCTCCTCTTCTTCTTTTTTTTTTGGAGACAGAGCCTCAAGCTGTCACCCTGGATAGAGTGCTGTGACATCACAGCTCACAGCAACCTCCAATTCCTGGGCTCAAGCCAAGTCTCCTGCCTCCGCCTCCCAAGTAGCTGGGACTACAGGCGCCCGCCACAACGCCCGGCCGTTTTTTGGTTGCAGCCGTCGTTGTTTGGCAGGCCCGGGCTGGATTCGAACCCGCCAGCTCAGGTGTACATGGCTGGCACCTTAGCCCGTTGAGCCACAGGCGCCAAGCCCAGTGAGAGAATTTTGTATTTAATATTTTAACAGCTGGCACAACCAAACTGAAATGTCCTAATTGAATATGAGCCCTGCTCATAATTTTCCCTCCTCCAGGAGTCCTTGGGACATCCTGCCAGATCCAAGGCTGCTCTGTGAAAATAGTTATGGTGAGATTCTTTAATGGAAGTTCAATTTGTGCTTTATGTTGTAGTTATAACCTACAGCATAGCCTCCAAAAATCTATTCCAAGTATACAGAACAGAGTCAACTCTTTGCCTCAGGAAGTTTTTGTGTTGTCACACTATAGCAGACTTTTCCTTTGCTTTTGATAGCCTAGCCTCTCTGAAAGGGGAGCATTAGAGGTGCTACACACGGGTCCCAGGGCTAAAGCCAGTGAGGCAGTGTGTCTGGTTGGTCTGAACAGTGTTAGTCTGAGTTTAAGCCTTTTGCTAACATTTATTAATAAAAATGAAGACATTCTACATACAAACCCAGATTTTAAGTTTTTCCAGAAAATTGAATGATTAATCAATACTTGTTTCACATTTTTAGCTCCTTCGATGATGCTATACCCTTTAGAAGGCCTGTGTTTCTGGTTAGCCATAGTCCTTACCCTTCCCTCTTGTCTTCCTAACCCATGTGTACAGTCAGCTCATTCACACCACCTGCTGGGTCTCTCAGGTATTTAAGTTTCTCACTCCTAGGTTAGAGGGCTTTTGGAGGCAAGAGACAGAAGTACCTGGAAAGGAAACAGAGTTCAGATTCTCTAAGCCTGAGGGAGAACTGGTTTTTATGTATCCTGCAAGGGGAAGAGCCCAATACCCACTTGGAACACCTGTGAGGTGGCTTGTGGATGCCTGAGAGACCAGATACTGTGTTCCTAGTCTCTTTGTGAAATCTCTGGGCTTGTGCTGGGCTCTTCCCCATCAAATGACCAGATTAGCTTAGAACAGAATCACCTAGTTATAACCAATGAGGACAGAAGATAAAGAGATTTCCTTCCAAATAAGTGGTTGTATGAGAATCCCGATGCTTTTGAATAGCACTAGAAGAAAACCCTATAGGGTTACAGACTACATAATCCCTTCAGTTTTGTTGGAGAGAGTTCAGAGCAGAGTACTGATTAAGAGATATAATATATACAGTTACATATTGGCTTTGGGGGTGTTTGGCTGTGCCTTCAGTCTGGGTTATCCAGAGAAACAGAACCAATAGGAGGGAGATAGACAGACAGATAGATAGATAGATAGATAGATAGATAGATAGATAGATAGATTGATTGATTCTGAAGACCTAGGAGAGCCAACATTATAATTCCAGTCGAAGTTTGAATCTGAGGCTGAGTAGGTGTTTAAAAGCAGGACGAGATAAATGTCCCATCTCAAAGACTCTCAGGCAAGAGGGCAAATTCTCTCTTGCTCAGCCTTCTGTTCTATTCAGGCCTTCAATGGATTGAATGCAGCCAACCTACCTTGGGGAGGATAATCTGCTTACTCATTCCACTGATCTAAATGATAATCTCATCTAGAAACACCCTTGCAGACATACCCAGAATAATGCTTAACCAAACATCTTGGCACCCATGGCCCAGTCAAATTGATAGTTAATGTAAAATTAACCATCACATTTCATGTCTTGCTATATTGAGGGCTGGGATGGATTCCATTCTCCTCTGAAGGGCTGGATTTATGTGGTTTTCTTCTGTGCTTTCACCAAGGAACGCTTTCCTTTTGTTTTGTCATTATGTGAAGTTGCATGCCTGAAATGATCTGATGATTTTTCAAAAAGCCTCGAGCACAGAGCTCAGTGTTTTGTTTTAGTTTTTTAAAAAGAGCAGATGTTCTAATAGTCTGTCTCCTATTGCTTGGAGAGGTATACGGGAGATTATGGAGTCACTACATATTTCCAGAAGTCAGCTGACATTCCTGTGGGGCATGGCAGCAACTTCCTGAGAGGCCTCCCTTATTTAACTTTCTCAGCCCACTTCACACACTACCTTCAGAGTTCTTTTCCCAGCTTGTGAGCCTTATCAAGCCACCTTTACTTTTTTATATTCTGTCTCTGGGTCCCTATGCCTCCATCTAGAGCAGTGGTTCTCAGCCTTCTTAATGCTGCGACCCTTGAATACAGTTCCTCATGTTATGGTGACCCCCAACCATAAAATTATTTTTGTTGCTACTTCATAACTGTAATTTTGCTACTGTTATGAATCATAATGTAAACATTTGATATGCAGAATGTATTTTCATTGTTGCAAAGGGGTCGTGACCCACAGGTTGAGAACTGCTGATCTAGAGCCTGGTCTCTTTAGCATGACATCCTGTACTCCTGTGTGGCCAGCTTCCCCTCTCTGACACATGTGTTCCATTTTTCCTCCAGGGAAAAGCAATCCCTTGGCCTCAGCAATCAAGGAATGAATTCAAGGACTGTGAGTAAGCAAAAGATTGAGGAGAGAGAAAAGCCTCTGACATAGTCAAAGGGGTCCTGAGTGGGTTTCTGCTTTTGACTCTTTGCCGAGGAGCTTTTAAGCCTTAAGTGTTTTCCTGGTTATTGGTGGTACACTCTCATTGGCTCTTTGAATTTAAAATGGGCCATGGTTACTGGCTCCCTGTTTGCGTCAGCAGGCTTTCCTGTTTGCCTTGTCCAGTGAAAGGTCTCTGAGTACCGCTCTTTGCATGGGTTTCTGCTGCCTTGCCATGAATACTGGACAAGGTGTTCTTAGCTTGCCCCTGTCCTGCCTTTAGGGGATTTTGAAATTTTCTATTATTCTGGGGAGGGCAGGTTCAGGCTGCTCCTTCTTGGAACAGTTAATGTCTGGCCTCTTTCTGTTCTGTCCCCAAGATTCCTAAGCCTGCCTATCTCATACTTAACTCATATCGCCCTCACCACCATGTACTCTGCCCAATTTCCTGAGTATTCTGTTCCCTGCTCCTTTTCAGGTCTCAGTTTTTGCCTATTCCTCCAGCTTGAGGTGCCTCTTTTCTTCCATTCTACTTCTTGTCAAACTCCTATTCTGATTTTCCAAGTCCACCTCTCTAAAGTCATTTATTTCCGGTAGGTATCGTAAGACTTGAGATCTCTATCCTAGTACCTTCCCTGAATACCTATGTGCATGCCTTGCCCTCCAGACCCCAAATTCCTCAAGGGCAACAGAGTAATACTCCTCAAGAGAATTTGGACAAGAGGAAAATGAAATGCATCTTTTGAGAATTAAATTATAAAATCAACTTAACGGACCAGAAAAGTCATGTATAAAGGCAACGTAAGTAGTCAAAATGATTCCTGGTTCAGAGCACAGTTTGATTGAAACTATTTTAAAAGCCACATTTATTACACTGTAATCCAGAAATGAGGGCAGTATGTTTGTATGGGAGAATTCATTATCCTATTACAACTTCCGCCTGATGGTTTGCATCATGAATTAGCATATTCAAGGCTCTGAGAAGTCCTATAATAATGAATCCTTTTTTCACCCTGCTGAATTGAGTATTTCTTGAATTTATATGACTTTATCTTTCATAGAACACTATGACTTTTTTTTTATTGTCATAGAATACTACCAAAATCTGTTGGAGTAAGGAAATGCTGTACTAATCAGAAGTGGAATTGGTTTGTATAGGAGCTAGTAAAATGAAAGTCAGAGAAGCCAATGCTTCCAGGACCCAGCCAAGAGCTATTTGAAGGAGAAAATGTCCTGGCCCAAGGTCTGAGGTGTCAGATTCTGACAGTAGGTAGATTCCTTGGATGTCATCCAGGTCTTCCAGGGAGCTGAATACAACTCACTCCTTTGACTTGATACCATCAAATCACTTGAATTGGACAATGAATTTTCCTTATTCTCTATGCTTTCTAGAAAACCCGATTACTGTTTAGTTTCCCAAGTAAATTTCTTACATAAGGGAAATAATCTGGCCTCAGGATGGGATGTTTAAGCCCCTTGCAGTTCCATTATAGTAGTGAAATTGGCATTCTGGGCGCTGCGTCAGACTTCTGTGATCTTGATTAGTGAAACTCCTTCCCTGAGATCCTGATTCACTCTTGGTGGAATAAAATGAAAGCGTATTTCACAACCTGCAAGGCTGTAGATGATATCTTAGTACTATGGTGAATAATAACGCCAACAACTGGCATTTATAAAGCATTGTTTGGTTATCTGTTGCTGGGTAGCAAATCACCATTTAGTGGCTTAAATCAAAAACAGTCATTTTATTATTTCCTGCTGTTCTGTGGATCAGGAATTTTGGAAGGGCTCATCTGAAGAATTCAGGCTTGGATTGTGCTCAGATGATGACTGGAACAGCTAGAGGCTGACTGTCATCTTTCTCTCTCTCCCATATAGACTCAGGGCTTCCATTTGTTCTCTCCATGTTAGCTAGTTAGGGCTTCCTCATAATATGGCGGGCCCAGGACTCTAACATTCCAAATGAACCTGGTGGAATCTCTGCCAACTTTTCTGATTTAGCTTCAGAGGTTGTGTCCCTTCAACTCCCTTCTGTTTGTTACAAGGGGCCTACAGGCCTACCCAGATTCACAGGGAGGGAAAGAGACTTCAATTCTTGCCTCCTCCACCCAAAACTAATGTTTTAAAGAGTATGTAGTAGGACAGGAGATAATGTTGTAGGCTTTTTTGGCCTTTGCTAAATCTCTCTCTTTTTCTATCTCTCTCTCTCTCCACAGCCCCATCCCTCTCCCTCTCCCATAGTAGGGCTGAGTTTTAAAACCAATACTCTACTGCCTCCTGATGTACAAAGGTGAATGCTATCTTGAGAAGTTTCTGGAAGCCTGTCAGACAATCTTTCCAGTGATTCCCATGTTATCATGCATATTAAATGTGATGGGAGAATATTTTAAAATATAAATCAACAAGCCCTTCTCCTTAAACCATTGCTTTCCTTTACTTGTGCTCTTGGAGCTTGCCCAGCTCCTCCCCTTCCCCTTTCCCACCCAGGTGCCCTGAAGGTCTTTCCCTTGTGGAGGCATTGTCTTTTCCCCATTTCCTCTGGTCCAGATGACCATACCTGAATCATCAATGCATGAAACCAGAAAGCAGAGGCCATAGATACTTGTTTATTAAGTTTCCAAGCTACTTTTTGATTAGATACAAATACCCTGGTGAGACTGACAGAGTGGGTGCTTTGCCCAGATCTCCTTGGATCCCTTGCTGCTGTTATATGAACACCCTGTAAGTGTTCTTGAGCTTCTAACAGTCAGCACCTGTGGCTCCTTCTCAGGGGCCTGCCCTTGGAGACCACTCCAACCTGGAGCCCACTCTGCCCAACCATAAGAGAAGATAAAGAGCCTGGAAACTTGGGTCCCCCCAGTTGTCTGTAGACAATGTCCCAAAGTGCAGAAGTGCCAGTGCTCAGCTCTCTGCCAGCTGGAACAACTCTGTAGGTAACATGCTCCAGAGCACACCGCACAACTGCCTGAAGCTACCCTTCCTTGGGAGTTTTCTTGAAATTGCACCCTTGATTGTTTTCCTCTCCTGTGGGTTTCCCTAGGTGCTTCACCTTTAAAGACTGCTCTGAGCCTGCTTCTGGGGAGCCTGAGCTCAGACAACTGGGTGGGAAAGGAGAAGGGGAGGAGCTGGGGAAGCGCCTTTAGCAAAGCCCTGCCCTTTGTCCTAGCCAAGGACTTCAGGGAGGGAGGCAGCCTGACACCCTCAGAGAGCAGATCTCCCCACCTCAAATGACAGCACTGTGTAGTCATCTGTCTGCTGTGAGTACAAGGACTTGGGCCGAAGTCTCTCCTCAAACCTCTACTAACCTGCCTCATAAGGATGCCCCTTCCTCTCACCCTATTCAATGGCATAAGGCCTCTGGAGTGAAGACTGGACCCCAGAATACAGGGGAGTGGGCTGAGGGAGCATTCACCAGCTCTGCTCCCAGCACTCTCTCCCTGTTGCCTGACCAAAGTGATAATTGACGGAATTCATTCAAAAGCTCCTACAGCGGCAGAGCTGGGAAACTGAGTTAGAATTCATGACCTCTAGTTTCCCTTGCCCCCTTGACTAGCTGTGTGGCCTGTTTTCTCATCTGCAGTACAATTTCTGAGATCCCTCCAGCTCTAAATGTCTGTCCTTTCATACGACATGTTCTACGCCTCCTGAGAGCTTATAATCTTGTTAGGGAGACACGACACAATTAGAAGGCTGTATATGACACACTAGGGCACAAAGCTGAGATCAGTCCAATTAAGAGGGAAAACACATGATGCAGAAAACAAGTACTGTGCAGTGGCTGACTAGAGGAGGATTTCTGTGGGACAGAGTCTTCAGGAAAGGATTCAAAGTGAAATCTGAGAAAAGCCTCAAAGGATGACTATTGCTTGGATGAGGAATGGGAAAAACCCACCAAAGTCCTTGCATTTAATTGTTACCTGGGTGTAGAATGAGGGCAGAGACAAGGGAGTTGTTAGAGAATGGAATCCTGGTTGTCATTTAATTGCTGTCTTAAACTTGAGTGAATATAACACTACTCTCAGCTTCAGTTAGTATATGCTGGTTATGTACAGGGCTCTAGTTCTATTCTCTCAAGCTTAACATACATTTTTGGAAATATTACATTCAGAATTGACTTTTCTGACCTCCTAAACATTCATTAAAGTAATTATGTTACTAATAGAAGGTATAATTTATCTTCTTGTGTTCACAAACAGGAAAAGGCAACTTTGGCTCTAGGTGTTTCCCCTGCCTCTTATTCCTGGTTCGGTTCTTTTGGTGGTGGAGGTGGGGGAGTTTTTTGTCTGGGTGGTTCAGAGACTGCACTGCTTATCGTTCTATGCTCTCTCCTGTGCACAGGGGCCTGCTCTGGCTGTTGGGAATAACTGTGCTAAGGAGACCCTCTGAATGAGTTGCGTCTTTTCATTTGGGAGGAACCTCTGAGCTAAAGGGCAAGTTCTTTTAGCAGAGCCCTTTGTCTTAAGCCAGTGTGTGTGTGTGTTTCTGGCATTGGTGGGAATAAGCAAGTTGGTGATTTAGATGAAAACTTTCCATGCAATTAACTTCCTCCAGACTAAAGCATGTGCTGAAGGGGAACCACTGGGCCAGTCTGCTTAGTAAATATCCATCCCCAGATGTAAAGCAATTCAATGAAAATAATTATATCAGGTCAATTAGGCAGAACTCAGACTTCCTGTTGTTAGCCTGTATGAATTTTTTATTTCCATGAGCCAGGATTTCTCAGGATTTAAACTGCTTTACCTCTGAAAAGGAGGAATCTCTAGGGAAACATCATTGACCTACATGGGTTATTGTTGCCAGAGAAGGTTGCCCCCTCCTCAGGCAAGAAGCCTGGGCTGGGCCTACTACAGGACTGAGTTGGAATGCTCAAGCCAGTATTCCATAGCCCTCTGACCTGAGGAAAGTTACTCAACTCTCTAAAACCTTTGTTTTCTCATTCGAATAGTGAGAATAATAAGAGAGCCTCTATCTCAGCCTCATAAGGATCAATGGAGAAAATGCTGGCAAAGCTCTGAAAAGGGGGCCTGGTATATAATAAATGCTCCATAACCAGAAGCTTTGTTATTGTGATGATGATAGTTATCAACAGGAAAAAAAGGTATTATTATATCGATGCCACCTACAATGATCCAATGGAAACCTCTATAAAGGGTAACACATAGACTTAAGAGCTAATTAGCTTGCAGAATTCAAGAAGCCAATATGTGAGTTTATAAAATAGAACAATTAGGGGGTGATTTAAGTGCTGAACAAAAGAAGGCACACAGAATTCAATAAATCCTAAAGACCCTCCACGGCACTGACTGCCAGTCCATTTCTAGATTACTTGTCACAAAAGGAAGGGAGGGAGGCTGAGAAACTAAGCATTGGGGACCATCATTAGGTTGGAAATGAACAAGAAATGAAGTGACATCACCTCTAAAATGGTAAGGAGAATCAGTAAGAAATGGAATCCAACTGACAAAAATTTAGCTTTTTGCACAATAGTAGTATTTATTGGGAGCTCACAATTTGACAGACATGGTTTCTAAGTGTTTTATGTAGATTCTTTATTTAATCCTTACCACAATCTATAAGGTTGGTTCTACGATTATCTCAACCCTACAGATACACAACTCTTTGGGGATGTACCTACAACAGAAAATGAAAGGTCACTTACCTCTTACAGAAGCCCCTTTACACCCTGAGGGAGGATAATAGATCTATCAAAAAGCATACATGTTGGATGGGGATGGGGTTCCTTAAATCCTGGGAGAACTTGGAGAATTTGGTTTTAATTGTCTTCATCCCTTGATTAAACAGCTATTTATATAGGGTCACCTACTCTGTGCCAGAAACTTGGTTTTGTGTTGATGATATAATGGTAAAAAATAAACAACTCCCTCCCAATGCAGATATCAGCTTTTGGGAAAATGGTGCAGACGTATTTTCCCTTATTCCTTCTGCTATGTCCAATTTAAAAAACCTTGGAAATTGTGTGTATATATATGTATCTAATATATATATAAAACATGTAAAAATATATGTGAACATATAAAAAATATATATAAAAACATTTAAAAATATATATAAATATATAAAATAATAAGACTCTGAAAAGTGGCAAGAAGAAGGCAAACTGATTAGGGATGTTAAGTCCAAGGAATGACACAGTGGTGAGTTCCTTGTATTTTCATTTTTGTTGTGTATCCCAGACTTGGAGATGAAGAAACTGGCAACTGAGAAATGCCAGTGGGCGCAGTTAATAAAAATCCTACTGTCTCTGGCCAACTGAACAGGAAAGGGGCAGCCTAGGAAGACAGAGAACATTTACACACCAACAGCTCGGCTCTAGCCAAACACCACAGAAGAAACTGTGGCTTCTCCTCCACCTGTACCTGTAAAGGCTGCATGGGGAGGCTTCTGCCTCCCTGCCACCTTCTGGAGGCTGTAACACGATGCTGCACTCCCCTGTTTGTAGGAGTGATATCACAGAAGGCCAAGTAGGAAGCCAAGACTTGAATCTGTTCCAGATGGTGATGTGGCTCCTCCTCCCCAACACATCTCCTGCAGTGTCAGTAGAAAGCACCTTTGCTCCCACCCAGTAGTAAAGGAAGCCAGCCCAACCCTTCCTGCTGTGGTGGTATCAGAGGGGGCCTTGTGGATAGTGAGGACTTTCACCACTGCCCAGTGGTGATGAAGCCATCCTTCATTGCCATCCTTCTATGTCAGTGGAGGCTACCAGGGAAACAGTAATGAGGCACATTCCTACCCCTCCCAGCCAGAATTGCATCTGGGAGGTTTGGTGGGGGCAGGGAACTTCTATTTATGTACAACAGAATTCAAATTTCTGCCTAGCCTTGCACCCATAGGTGTTAAGAGGGACCCAGTGAGGAATGTGGAATTATACCCCCATTGGTGGTAATAAGGTAGAACCCCCCCCTCCCAAGAGCTGCATCAAGAGCCAGTCAAAACGGATGGTTCAAATAAGATCCAGAGTCTCAAAATATTCAACCAAAACCCCCTGGTTCTATCAAGAATCAGATCTACAGTTACAAAAGCCAATAACTACATACCAACATCAAGAAGACAAATGAGGGCGACGTAAGTGGTTCAAAGGAGTAGGGCGCCTACCCCATACGCCAGAGGTGGTGAGTTCAAACCTAGCCCCGGCCAAAAAAAAAGAAAGAAGACAAATGATAGAATTATTGGATGGGGATTTTAAAACAATCACTGTAAAAATACTTTAATAAGAAAATACAGATATGATTGAAACAAATAAAAATATAGAAAGTTCCAGCAAGAAAATAGAAGACAGAAGAACTAAATGTAAATTTTAGAAATGAAAAGCATAATAAGTGAAAATAAATCTCAAAGGATATATTTAACAGAGAGGACAGAGGTAAGTATAATTGAATTTGAAGATTGAAAAGTAGACATTACCTAATTTAAGTGATAGAGAAAAGTAGACCAAAACACCAGAACACTCTCAGAGGCTTGTGGCACTATAACAAAAGATCCAGAGTTCATTTCTTAGGAGTTGTAGAAGAACAGGAGGAAAAGGATAGGGATGGAAAAGTACTTGAAAAATAATGTCTAAAAAATCCTCACATTTGGCAAGACACATACCTAAAGGAAAGAAAGAAAGAAGAGAGGGAGGGAGGGGAGGAAGGAAAGAAGAAGTGAGTAATCATCTGAAGTGATGGATATGTTGATTAGTAGGAGCTGGTTGTTTCTATATATGTATGATATATATTAAATCATCAAATTCTACACATTAAATATATACATAAATTTTTTAAAAATTGGTTTTATAAAGAACAGATATAAATATTCAAGAAGATGATTGAATCCCAAATAACCTCCCCCACAAATCTGTAGCAAAACACATCACAATCAAACTTCTAAAAACTGAAAACAAAAATTTGACAGAATCAAGAAAGATGTGAGCATGGATGTGGAGGAAAGGGAACACTTTTGCATTGCTAATGCAAACTAATATGTTTCTTTTGGAAAGATGTTTGGAGAACACTTAGAGATCTAAATATAGATCTGCCATTCGATCCTATAATTCCTCTACTACATATATATCCAAAAGACCAAAAATCACATTATAAAAAAGGTATATGTACCAGAATATTTATTGCAGCCCAATTCATAATTGCTAAGTCATGGAAGAAGCCCAAGTGCCCATCAACCCATGAATGGATCAATAAATTGTGGTATATGTACACTGTGGAATATTATGCAGCCTTAAAGAAAGATGGAGACTTTACCTCTTACATGTTTACATGGATAGAGCTGGAACATATTCTTCTTAGCAAAGTATCTCAAGAATGGAAGAAAAAGAATCAAATGTACTCAGTCTTACTATGAAACCAATTTATAGCTTTCTTATGAAAGCTATAACCGAATTTTAGCTCAAGAAGAAGGAGAAAGGGGAGAAGGAGGGGAAAGGAGGGGGGAGGATGGGTGGAGGCAGAGTATTTGGTGGG
>CAUYRH010014082.1:0-59816 GCA_963574655.1 Perodicticus potto
AGTTATGGCAAATTTCTTCAACATGTGGATGTCATTAAAGTATTTAATTTCTCCGTCATAAATGAAACTCAGTTTAGCTGGATACAGGATCCTGGGTTGAAAGTTCTTTTGTTTTAGGAGATTAAAAGCCGATGTCCATTCTCTTCGTGCTTGAAAGGTTTGATCAGAGAGATCTGCAGTTATTCTAATATTCTTCCCCTTGTAGGTAATGGATTTCTTACATCTGGCTGCTTTCAGAATTTTCTCCTTCATATTAACTTTAGTGAACTTAATTATGATGTGCCTGGGGGATGACTTATTCAGGTTGAGTCGTGTTGGGGTTCTGAAACTCTGCTATCTGAATTTCAGAATCTCTTGGCATGTCTGGGAAGTTCTCTTTCATAATCTCATAAAGAAGAGACTCTGAGCCTTGTGACACCCCTTCATCGTTTTCAGGTATCCCTATAAGGCGAATATCGGTTTTCTTCGAGTTATCCCAGAGCTGTCTGAGAGAATGATCCATTTTTGCCTTCCATTTCTCTTCCTTTTTGAAAGTTTGGAAGTGTTCAAAAGCTTTGTCTTCCATGTCAGAAATCCTTTCTTCTACTTGCTCCATTCTGTTACTGAGGGATTCTACTATATTTCTCAGATCTTTGAGGGCTGCAACTTCCTGTCTCAATGTGTCAAAATCTTTGGTCATTTTGTCTTTGAATTCTTTGAATTCTTGAGACGTCTTTTGGGTCATCTTTTGGATTACTGCCTGAAATTCTAATTCCATCTTTTCCTCCATTCCGCTGATCTTATTTGCTATGCAGATTCTGAATTCAATTTCTGACATCTCAGACATTTGCTTATGAAAGGGATCTTGTGGTGTATCTACCTTGTCGTTCCCTGGGGGAGTTGATCTACTCTGATTATTATTATTGCCAGAGTTTTTCTGTTGATTCTGCCTCATGATTATTTTTCACTGTTGCCTATGACCGTCCTCAGAGTTGGGGAGGTGTCTCTCCCAGATCAGACCCCGGCAGGATCACTCTGTTGTTGCTGGATCTTTGTTGGGAGTAACCCTGTGTGGCTCCTCTGGGACTGCCCCACCCAGGGAGTTCTGGCTGCGGGAGCAGCTCCAGAGTGTGGCACACCCAGATCAAACAACAGGGCATGGGATCGGGCACCCGGTGGCTTTTGCAAAGGGAGCCCGTGTCTCCAGCAGTCCCAGAGGGTGCAGATCAGAGCTGCATGGGGTCCCGGCTGGTGGCAGGCCGAGGCCGGGTGAGGCACAGATTGGGGCTGCACAGGAGTCCTGGCGGATTTCCTGGCCGCTGCTGGCAGCAGGCCAAGGCCCGGTGGGGTGCCAATTGGGCTGCACAGGATTCCCATAGGAGTTCCTGGCTGCTGCTGGTGGCGACCAAGGCCCAGCAGGGTGCCAATCCCGGTAGAATGGCATTCCTGGGCGCTGTGGGCAGCGGGCCTGGGGCACAGACAGAGCCGACGGGGGTCCTGGCAGGCAGCAAGCCGAGGCCGGGCACAAAGCGGCACCTCCCCGGAGACCCGGCAGACTTCCGGGCCACTGCTGGCAGTGTGCCAAGGCCCAGCGGGGGTCCTGGCGGGGTTCATGGCCACTGCTGGCAGCAGGCTAAGGCCCAGAGGAGTTCCTGGCCACTGCTGGCAACAGGCCAAGGCCCGGCTGGGTACCAATCAGGGCCACGCGTGTGTCCCGGGGGAGTGACGTTCCTGGCCTCTGTGGGTGGTGGGCCTGGGCCACAGATTGGAGCTGGGCAGGGGTCCCAGCGGGTGGTGGACCAAGGCCGGGCAGGGCACAAATCGGCACCACACGGGAGACCTGGCAGACTTCTTGGTCGCTGCTGGTGGCGGACCAAGGCTCGGCAGAGTTCCTGGCTGCTGCAGGCCGTGGGCTGAGGCCCGGTCGGAGCCGCTCATGTGTCCCAGGGGCGTCCCTGGCTTGGAGGCTGGCGGGAGCTCAGTGGAGACCCCGGAGTCTCTTACCCTGGTCGCCTGTTCTGGCAGATAGGGAGGGTGGGTGCTGCTCAAGTCCTCCTCCCTCAGTTTCAGCAGAAGTCAGGCTTCTGGTGTGTCAGGTAAGGGGGGAAGGGTGTCCTGGAAGTTCAAAATGGTGGAACACTTTAGTTCAGTTTTTCTGCCTGAACCTTGGTTTCTTGGAGTCACAGCTTACCTCAGAGGAGACCTGCAGTTATCACTTCTCTCTCTCTCAGCTGTAGTTATCACTTCTCTCTCTCTCACTTCTCTCTCTCTCCTCAGTTCCCCGTCTTCAGCTCAATTGGGCAGTTTCTGGAGGTTATCTTACCTTTTGGACAGGAGCCTCTGTCGGAAGCTGCTTCCAGGCGGCCATCTTGCCCCTCCCCCATAGTTTTTTTTTAAAACTATAGTGCAGCCCTCCAATGGTCTGAGGGACAGTGAATTGGCCCCCTGTTTAAAAAGTTTGAGGACGCCTGCTGGGGATAGCTGCCTTCCCCATAGGTGCACACGTTGGCTCCCACATGGACCTCTCCCCCTGGCCTGTCTTCTCAACACACATCCACACAGCTCTCTACTTGGATGACTCACAGAAATTCAATCTTCCATCTTCTCCTTAAACCTGAACTCCAGTCTTCCCCATCTTTCTAAGTGCACCACCATCCAACCATGTGCTCAAGTCAGAAACCTGGACAGCCATCTTTAGCCCTTCCATGTCCACAAACAACTGCCATGCAATTTCCAAATATTCTTGCTTCTCTGTCCTAAATATAGCAAATCTGACAGCTTACCACCCATACCCCATCTCAGCCCATCAACCTGTCTCCTAAGCATATACAATGTGTCTCCCAGGCCATTCTCCCCCGTTGCCAGAGTGAGCTTTCAAGAGTTCCGATCACATCACCTTACTCCCCTATTGAAGAGTGTACATTATCTTAAGGATAAAATTCAAATTTCATGGCATGGCCACTGGTTGCCTCACTACCTCTTTTAGTTCTTCAAGTGGTCTCTTTGCCTGGCCAGCCCTTATTCAGCCTTCTGGCCTCAGGTCCATGTCACCTCCACAGGAGAGCCTTCCTTGGGTAAAGGGAACTAGACTAGGTAATACTGGCACCACCAATTACTAGCTGTGGGTCTCAGAGAAATTATTTGATCTCCTGTGTCTCAGTTCTCTTACGTGTAAAATGGTCAGACCTCTTAGGACAGTGCTAAAGGTCAAATGAGTTAACACATGAGAGATGCTGAGGACAGTGCTTGGCAACTCATGAGTCTAGGTACATGTCACCTGTTGTTAATATTCTCTATTTTTCCTTCTTAACAATAGTTACAATTACAGATCAATGAATGTTTGTTGCCTTATGTGGTCAGCCTCATGAGGGTGGGCCCAGGCCCATGTATATCACTTTTGTCTCCAACACTTAGCACAAATGATAGCACTGAGCTGGTGTCTTCATTCATATTATTAAATAAATATCTGAAGGAATCTGAAAATGTTTCACGTTGATTTTTTTTTTTTTGGAAACATAGTTTCACTCAGTCCCCCTGGGTACAGTACTATAGCGTCGTTTTGCAGCAACTTCAAACCTCTGGGCTCAAGCAATCCTGCTTCGGCCTCCTGAGCAGCTGGGACTACAGGCTTCTTCCACAAGGCCCAATTGTTTTTCTGTTTTTAGTAGAGACCAGGTCTTGATTTTGCTTAGGCCAGTCTCGAACTCCTGAGCTGAAGTGAGCCTCCTGCCTTCACTTCCCAGAGTGTTAAGATTACAAGATGAGCCATAGTACCCAGCCTGAAATTTTTTTTCAAGTGGCCCAAGTTACGCTAATTTATCTAGACATTCAAGGCTAGGGGCTAGTCAGGGGCCAGTTCTGGGCTCAATGGATGTGGAAGCAAAGTTGAAGTGGGTGCATTCCAGTTCCTCAAAGACCTCATGACTTGGTAAGAGAAACAGACATGTGCACAATAAACCATAATAATACAAGTTAGAAAGCTGAGTGATTTGGGGGAAAGGTGGGTGTGCCAAGGGAGATACAGAGAAAGAGAGGGGCCTGGGAGGATGGGTCACTTTGGGGCAGTCAGAGCTGGGACAGGAGCTTTCTGGCGAGGAAACTGGGAAAATTGTCAGTGCCATTCCTCTTCTCTCCCTGTCAAAATCTCATCTGACAGGTTCCATCCTTCCTTTTTGGGAAGCCTTCCAGGAAGCCTCAGTTGTAATGAGTCCCTCCCTTCCTGAGCACTCTCTGCCTGGCCTAGTATTTTGCTTATTCTGCCTTATGTGATGTGATGTGGACCGCATGACTTTTTCATTACATATCAAATCTTTGGAGGATCTGGATTGAATCTCAGTGCTTGCATAAATTTTCCTCAGTCTTAGCAATTTTTTCCATTCAGTATGAAGTCCTTCTACTTGTGCTGAATTTAAATAGAAGCAAGGTCCAGATGCAGTGGCTCATGCCTATAATCCTAGCATTCTGGGAGGCCAAGGTGGAAGGATCATTTGAGCTCAGGAGTTTGAGACTAGCCTGCACAAGAGCAAGACCTGGTCTCTACTAAAAGTAAAAAAAAAAAAAAATAAGGCAGCGCGTGCAAAGGCCCTGAGGTAGAAAGAACCGGGGGGGGGCATAGGGACTGGGAAGGGATGGAGCCAAGTGGAGTTCAAGAAGTGAGAGAGGCAGGCGTGGGCCATTTCAGGCTGGGCCTTAAGGACCAAGGTACAGTTTGACTGTTATTCAAAGTGAAATCGAAAGAGATTAAAAGGTAATTAACGAGAAAGATGATGTGATAAGATTTGGAAGAACACTGTAACAGCTTGTGGACAGGAGTTGGGAGGGGCAGGAGGGACAGGAGCGAGGATGGCCAGGGATTGCTGCAGCGACCCAGCTTGAACAGGGTCTGTGTGACTCTGCAGCCCCAGGTCAGGACTGGAGAAACACACAATGAATTAATCAGCATGAAGATGGTTTCCAGATCCATGAGGATGGATGAAATCAACTGTGGAGAAGACATAACAAATTACCACAAACTTGGTGGCACATGTTTATTCTCGTGCACTTCTGGACCTGTAAAGCTGAAATTAGTTTCGATATCAGCAAGGCCAAATTCCTTTGGGGGCCCTAGAGGAGAATCCTCTCCTGGGCCTGTCCCAGCTTCTGAGCTGCATTCTCTGCATTCCTGGGCTCGTGGCCCCTTCCTCCATCTCCAAAGCCAGCAGCATAGCATCTTCGTCTATAGTCAGATCTCCTGCTGCTCTCGTTCCTAAGGACACATCAGGGCCAATGTGGATAACCCAGGGTATACTCCTTATTTCAAGACCCTTAGCTTAATCATGCTTGTGAAGTCCTTTTTGCCATATAAGATAACACTCATAGGTTTAGTGATTAGAACACGAAATCTTTGGGGATGTTATTCAGCCTATCACAGAGGGTGATAAGGGAGAAAATGGCCCAGTACGTGCCAGGTTCTGAGACATGCTAACCTTTAGGTCAAACAGAGGAGAAGGAGCTATCAAAAGAGATTGGGAAACAATGGCAATTGAGGAAGAAGGAAGGCTGGCAGGAAGTCACCTTGCAGAACCAAGGGACTGGAGGTGTCCAAAAGGAAGGTGCTGTCAATTGTTGCTGAGAGGCTGAGTAGGGTAAAGATGGAGACGCCACCACTGAAAATAGCATCGTGGCTGGTGATCTTGACAACGGCAGATTGGGGTGTGGGAGCTGGGCACCCTAGATTGGAAACCACTGGAATGGGGTGACCTGGTACAAGCACTAAGTGTGATACCTATTATGTTCTGCTGTCAAGAGGGGAGAGACTGTGTTGAAAGAGGTTATAGAGTTAAGGAAGATGAATCTCTGCGTTCTGTTTTTAGTGGTGGACATCACCGATGGCATCACAGAACCTCAGTAGGGAAATCTGATAAGTAAGGGAATGAAGTCCTTGAGAAATCAAGAAAGAATGAGATCCAGAGTCACATGGAGTGGCTGCCCTGCCTAGAGCAGAGACACTTCTTACATTGTAACAGGAGGGAAAGATGTGTGTAAAGTTGATTTTCTCAAGGGAGTGAGGCTCAGAATTAAGGCATGAGGTCCATCGGAGGAAACAGGGTTTGAGGAGCCATATTATTTATGGAGGTGTGTTATTTTGTTTCATTTCCTCTGACTAGAATAACTGGCATAATCACAGCAGCTAAATACATACTTTAAAGATAATTTTCCTTTAAGACTTCACCCCCAATTTAGTAATAGATAATTTTGAGTGGAAAAAAAAAAACCAGGCACCTAGCCATCTTATGTTAAACTTTATTAAAAAGAGAAATGATGTAATCAAACTATGCATTTTGTGGTTTTGTTTTCATTAAAAAAATAAACGGAAAAGGAAAAAAATTACAATTGAATAATTTGTTGTCTTACTACAGGAGAGTAATAAATAAGGCAGTCCCCATAATTATTATGAAATTATGTAGCCTACACATGTCTGAAACTGTAGAACGTGTATTACAAAATCACATTGTCTGTGGTTAACAGGCTGAAATTCAAAATCTTTTGTGTATCCTGTTTGATATGACATTCAAGCAAACGATGAACAGAACTATTAGCATTTAGATCCTCTTTTTTTATGTAAACCTATAGCTTCTATTAAAATTACCCGATGCCCCTTACCAAGATGAAGATGAGAGAGTGAAATGCTCCTCCACCACCTGAGTACTTACTAGGTCCTAATCCTTTACCTAGAAGTTCATATGACCCACTACTAACATCGGCATTGCCAGCCCAGGCCATGTACCTTGCTTTGGGCAATTTCTCAGTCTAGTAATAAAACAATGTTGCTTTTATTAATGGTAGGCCTAATGTCTAAGCTTGTGTACAGAGAATGCAGATTGCCATGTAACAGGTGAAATGCAGTTTCTCAGTAATTTTTGCACTTGAGCCTTGGAAACTGTAAAACTTATTTTCAATGCTGATTTAACAGTTAAAAAAACTGCCACCAAGACTCTTTTACTAGCCTTTTTGTTTTCCTTTTTCTTTATTTTCCTCCTCCCTTCCTTATAGTGCTGTGTTGTTAAGAGGCATGGAATCTGGGACTTTTTTTAGCAGTTTTTGGCCAGGGTTGGGTTTGAACCCAACACCTCCAGCAAATGGAGCCGGCGCCCTACTCCGTTGAGCCACAGGTGCCGCCAGAATCTGGGACTTTTGAGAGATCCTTTCTCCTTCCACTCAGTCACCTGCAGTGACGAATTCCTCTTGGTGTTTCTCACATGATAACGCTGTTATTATTTCACAGAAGATGGAGACTTGGAAAGATGCCCCCGAACTGAATGAAAAATCAGACTCAAGATTCAAGCCCAGACTCGCCTCCTATGAAGTTTGCCTCTTACTGAGAGCTGGCACTGAACTCCCAGGGAGTTTCTGACTCACGGTGGGAAAACGTAGCCTGCTCTTCCACAGATCCCAGCCCTCCCACAGTCTGAAGTATAAATGCAACTTCTCTTGTTGATTTTTGAAAATATAAGCATTGTCATAGAAACACATTGTAAAAACGTATAACGTGAAGTGAGTTGGAAACATTCAAGTATTTTTGCAGCTTTGCACGGAAACAGCAGCAATTGTTTTAAAAAGCTTATTACTCTGCCTTTTATAACAATCAATGCACAGGTATTTATATTAAAGGGGGGAAGGCCAGCAGAGCTGGCTAAAGCCCCCCGCCAAAACTCCATTTGGTCCAATTGTATCAGCAGATATTGACTTAGACGTTTCTACAAACTCCTCAGAAAGATATTTCCCCTGAAAAATCTGTAGGAAGCATCTTATGGAATGGTGTTGAAAAATCAGTGCCCTTCGATGTCTGAGGCACTGTAATGCCTTCTAGAAGTTGTTCATTTAGAAGCTTTGACAGTGAAGGAAGCACTGTTCAATAACTATGAAAGATGGAACGTAAAGATATCTTTCAGAGAGTCTCCCACTTACGCGAATTCATCCCCAGAAAAGACTAAGAGTTGGCCCTTCCCAGTTATGCCCATGCTTCTTTTTCTGCGTTGGATACCTGAGGATTACTCGCAGCCCGATGAAAAATAAGTAAACAAAAGCAAAGTGCTTTGGATGATGTTCCAGAAGCAGGCATCCTCAAACTTTTTAAACAGGGAGCCAATTCACTGTCCCTCAGACCGTTGGAGGGCCGGACTATAGTTTAAAAAAAGAAACTATGAACAAATTCCTATGCACACCGCACATATCTTACTTTGAAGTAAAAAACAAAACAGGAACAGATGCAATTCACACCGAA
Organism: Perodicticus potto; assembly: GCA_963574655.1. Taxonomy (NCBI): domain Eukaryota; kingdom Metazoa; phylum Chordata; class Mammalia; order Primates; family Lorisidae; genus Perodicticus; species Perodicticus potto. The sequence continues at coordinate 8,243 of CAUYRH010014082.1, forward strand.
GCATGTGGCCCACGGGCCGTAGTTTGAGGACCCCTGTTCCAGAGAATCAGAAGCCTGATCCGGGATACTGTCGACCTTCCTTGGTGAACGATGCCTTGGTCCAGTTTCCCTGCTGGCTGCCATCCGGCTGGCCAGCTGTGGGACCTCACGCCTCCGAGGGAGACCAGCCCGTTCACAGAGCGTCTGTGGGGAGTGCACAGGACTGCACCTCCTGGTAAACCACCTGCTTCCTCGCAGAGCGGAGTCTGAGGGAGAGAATCACGGTGGCGATCAGGAGGAGGAGTCCAATGATGAAAAGGATGACCAAGGCTGCCTTGGCCCCTCTCGGACCCAGACTCTTGCCAAAGAAATAGAGGTTCTCCTTGCTGGGTTGTTCTGTGAAAAGAAAAATAAAAAGTGAGGTGTCAGACCCTTGCCTTTTTGGAAGAGTGAAATGTTGACCCATTCCCATGCAGGACGAGGGCACCCTTACCATCAGAAGGCACGGTGGCCGGACGCGACGGCCCTCTGGAAGGAGACAAAGTGGAGTAGGGAATCCTGTTGTCTGCATAAAGAAGACGAATTGATTGTTTTATGAACGGCCAGAGGAGGTTCTTTCCATTACATGAGTCATTTCATTTTGCCAGGGAGGACTTTATCTCACCAGTATCTGCCGGTCTTTCTTGGATTCTCACTTTGTCACTTCATAGCAATGCACAGGCTTTCCGACCCCATCTGCCTTTCCTGCTTCTGCTCACCCACTAAAATCCATCTGGAACATCTTGTCTTCTGTGAAATGCTGGCTATTTCCAAATGGTTAACTATTCCCTACGGCTGCTACTAAACCCTGTACCCTGCACTCCGCTATGACACCCACCCTACTGTATTATACTATCTCCATATCTGTCCCTTTTCCTTGACTGAGTTCCTTGAGGGCCCTATCTGAGATCTTTGTCATGCCCTCTGTTGTCTACAGGACGTGTGGTGCCATCTTTTGGCATCACTGACAGACAATAGTACCTATGTCCCGGAGGACCGTGTAGGTGGTCTCCATGCCAGCGTGGATGTGGTCAGACACGTGACAGTGGAGCAGCCACGTCCCTGGGTGGTCTGCAAACAGTTCGATGGTTTGGAACGTCATGGGAAAGAGATCATACACGTCTTCTCGGTAGGATTTATCCATCTGCAAAAATAAAACACACACACAACGTGTGGCTTTCTTTGTCCAGCACAGCAAGAAGAAAAAGAAGAGAAAAAAAAAAACACAGGAAGCAGAAGGAAGGAAATAACAAAGAGCAGAAATCAATAAAATCAAGAATAGAAACACAATAGAATTAAATCAAAGAAACCTAAAGCCGATCCTTTGAACACATTGATAAAACAGATCAACCTTGTAGCAGCCAGATTCCATAATGGCCCAGTGGTCCTCGCCTCTGGGTACTCGTAACCTTTGTAGTTCCCTCCTACAAGGATAAGGCTTGGTCTGTGTGACCAGTAGCATATGGAAAAAGGAATGGCGTTCCATTTCCAGGGAGTAGAAGACCTGGTTTTAGGTCAGGTCATACAAGACCATGACTTCTGTCTTAGATGTTCTCTTTCTCTCTTTTCTTGGATCACGCACTATGCAGGAAGCCAGCTCCCAGCCCTTACCCACGTGGAGAGGAACTGAAACCTGTAGTCGGCAGCCATGGGCAAGAGCTTGGAAGGGGATCCTCCAGCTCCGGCACGCCTATGATGACTGCAGCCTCAGGTGACATCATGATTGCTGCTTCACGAGAGATACCGAATCAGAATTTAACCTTGCTAAACTACTCCCAGATTCCTGACTCAGAGGAAATGTGAGATAGTGTTTGTTGTTTTAGACCACCATGTATTGGAGTAATTTGTTATGTAGCAATAGATAATTAATACAGATCTAAAGGAAGGAAGGAAGGAAGGAAGGAAGCAAGGAAGGAGAGAGAAAAAGAAAGAAAAGACACAAATTACAAATACCAGGAATAAAAGATAAGACATCACCAGGGTCTTGCAGACATTAAAAAGGATAAGAAAGGAATATTGGGCAAGTGGCTCTTTGCCCATAAATTCCACAACTTAGATGGGACAGACAAATTCCTCAAAAGACACAAACTGCTAAAGACAACTTTAGAAGAAACAGATAACCTGAATAACACTGTATCTACTAAAAAAACTGAGATTGTATTAAAACCTTCTAACATATTAAACTGAAGGTCCCAATGGCTTTGTTGGCAAATTCTAACAATTATTTAAAGAAGAAATAATACCAATTTACCAATTCTAAATAGACTCTTCCAGAATATAGAAGAGAACACTTCCAACTCATTTTATAAGGCCAAAATTACCCTGATCAAACAAATATTTTATAAGAAAAGAAAGCTACAATCAATATTCCTATGAACATCAATGCAAAAATCCATAACAAAATGCTAGCAAATCAAATCCAGCAAAACATAAAAAGGATAATGTATCATAACCAAGTAAAGTTTATACTGGAAATGAAAAGGCAGCTTAAAACTCCAAAATCAGTAAATGTAATTTAGCAATGGACTAAAGAAAAATCATTAATAGACTCAAGAATAAAAATCATAGGATCGTCTCAGTAGATGGGGGGAAACACTTTATAAAATTTAACGTCTATTCAAGATCAAAACTATCAGCAAACTATGAACAGAAGGAAACTTTCTCAACCCGGTAATGGGACCTGCAACTAGCTTTTTATTCAATGGTGAATGACCAAATGCTTTCCCCTTGAAATTAAGAATAAGATGAAGATTTCCATTTGCACCACGGTACCAGAGATCCTAGCCAATGCAATAAGACAGGAAAGAAAAGGCATACAGATTGAAAATAAAGAAATAAGACCATCTCTAGTCACAGACAACATAATTGTCTATGTAGAAAATCTCCGTAAAAGCTACAGAAAAGTTATTGGAATTAAAATGAGTTTATCAAAGTTGTAGGATATAAGGTCAATATGCAAAAATCAATTACATGTCTACATATTGGTAATAAACAACTAGAAATTGAAATGAAAACATTACCTTTTACACTAAAGCCCATAATATACTTAGGTATAAATTGATATATACAAGATCTGTATGCTGAAAACTAGACCACACTGATGAAAGAAAATCAAAGAAGATTAAACAAATAGATAGATATACCACATTCATGGATTGGAAGCTTCAATACTGTTAAAGTATCAATTCTCCTTGAGTCACTGTACAGATTCAATGCAATTTCAAGCAAAAGCCCAGCAAGATTCTTTAATCAAAATTAACAAACTATTTCTGAAATTTATATGAGAAGGCAAAGATCTATAATAGCTAAAATAATCATCACCTGATTTCAAGACTTATTATAATACTTAAAGTAATCAAGACATTGAGGCATTCAAGAAGGGACAGACAGGGACAGGGGCTCGTGCCTATAATCCCAGCACTTTGGGAAGATGAGGCCGGAGGATCACTTGAATTCAGGAATTCTAGACCATCCTCAGCCACCTACTATTCCATCTCTATGAAAAAACAAGCAAACGAACAAAACCATTAGCCAGGCGTGGTGGTGCACACCTGTGGTCTTAGCTACTTGGGAGGCTAAGGCGGGAGAATCACTCAAGCTTAGACGTTCACAGTTGCAGTGAATTATGATGATACTCCAGACATAAAGATCAATGTAACAGAATAGACAGCCCAGACATAGACCCATAAATATGTGTTCATTTATTTTTGACTAAAGTACAATGGCAATTCAATAAGAGAAAAGATGATTTTTTCAATGAGTAGTAATGGAATATTTGGACATCCATGTGTCAAAAAAAAACCCAAAATAAACCTCAATCCATGCCTCAAACCATAGAAAATTAACTTTAAGCTCAGCACCTGTAGCTCAGCGGCTAGGGCATCAGCCACATACACCGGAGCCCGCAGGTTCGAATCCAGCCCGGGCCTGCTAAATAACGATGACAACTGCCACAAAAAAATAGCTGGGCATTGTGGCGGGTGCCTGTAGTCCCAGCTACTTGGGAGGCTGAGGCAAGAGAATCGCATAAGCCCAAGAGTTTGAGGTTGCTGTGACGCCATGGCACTCTACTGAAGGTGACATAGTGAGACTTTGTCTCAAAAAACAAAAAAGAGAAAAAGAAAATTAACTTAAAATGGATCAGAACCCTAATTATAAAACCTAAAAGTGTAAAACTTCTCAAAGAAAACAAAGAAGAAATTTTTTGTGACCTTGTGTTAGGCAAAAATTTCTTTTATATGATACCAAAAGCAAGATCCGTAAAAGAAAAAAAAAATTGGGCGTCATCAAAAATCAAGAGCTTCTGCTACTTGAAAGATAATGTTCAGACAATGAAAAGTCGCAAACTGGAAGCAAATGTTTTCAAATCACATGGTTAATAAAGGATTTATATTCCAAATATATAAAGCCCTCAAACTCTATAGTAAAAACCAAACAATCCAATTTTTAAAAATGGGCATAAAATTTGGATGCTTCAACAAGGATTTACAGACAGCAATAAACAAACATGTGAAAAGATGCTCAGTATCACTGCCCATTAGGAAAATGCAAATAAAAAAACAATGAGATACCATTACACACTTAATATAATGTCTAAGAAAAAATAAAATGAAATAAAAACTAAAAATACTAACTATGTATGTGGATGTGGAATATATGGAGTTCTCATACAGAATGGTATGGTATTGCCGCTTTAGAAAACAATTTGGCAGTTTCCTACAAAATTAAACATACATTTACCACATGGTTTGGCAATCCTACTCCTACTTATTTTCTTATGGGAAATGAAAGCTTATGTTCACACTAAAACAGGTACACAAATGCTTTATCTGTAATAACCAACCCTGAAGATAACCGAAATGTTCCTCAACAAGAGAATGGATGAACAAACTGTGTCATATCCACACGGTGGATTCTGCTCAGCAGTCACCTGGAATGAATCACCGATACTGATGGGTGCGACTCAAACGCCCATGCTCAACGGAACAAGCCAGATTCCAGAGGCTACACAGTATGGGTTCCACATGACATTCAGAAAAGGCAAAGCTACAGAGACAGAAAGTAGGTCAGTGGTTGCCAGGTGTTAAGCACAGGGAAACCGTTAACACAACATGGTGCAATGGGGAAATTTTAGGGGATGATGGTAGTGTTCTTTATTTTGCTTGGTGTTGATTATGCCACTGTACGTGCTTAGCGAAATAGAACTGTACACCAAATAGGATGATCTTATGCAGTGTAAATTATATCTTAATTTTTTAAATTTATACAAATAGAAATTTTTTATAATTTGTGCATCTTACTAAATTGTATAAACTTTTAATATAAATTTTAAATGTGTGTTGAAAAAGCCAAATTCTGAAAAGCAGCATAGGCATTTAAAATGTGAAAACGCTGATCATCATAGGCTAATAATTGTTGTCCTAAACAATGTTAAAATATACAGAGGGGAAAGGCTATTAGATCTCTTATTAGCATTACTGTTTATTCCTGTTTAACAAGAACAGGATCCATTCTAGTTTTCCCCACAGATTAGATGCGATTATTCTTTTCTATTCTACTTCCTTGTAGATAACACTGCAACTTGAGATGACTGGCTATTCGGACCTTATCCCTGGAGATTCTGATTCAGCAGGTGTAGGGTGAGGCCTGACAATCTATTTTTCTTTACACAGTTCCCAGGTGATTCTGTTGTACAGCCAGCACCACCCAGATGGTACAGCTGGAAGCTAGAGAACAGAAAGTCACACGTGGTCCAGCCCAGCTCTCCAGGGCAAAAGTCAAGATAAAGTTTGCAGGTTCAAGCCAGAGTTCAAAGTATCTCCTTTACTGGGTAGGACTATTCTGTTAGCTAATCACATGGGGAGGGGGAAGTGGGTGAGGAAAGGACAGAAAGAGACAGGAAAAAAAGGAAAAATGGAAGGATTAGGAAAAGGGACAAATACTATGAGTACTTTTACATACAACATTAACAAAATCCAGTGTGATCGGGATTATGGCCATAAGACCGTTGAACAAAACTCAGGTGAGGCCTGGACAATTTCCCATGAGCACAATTAATGTATACATACATATTAAGAAATAGCTGCCAGGCAAAGGGAATAATCACATTATTCTTTTCCATTCTCTAATATGAAACACCGCCCCTCACAAGCATTATTGCCAAATAACTCTCTTACTCTTCGGTGGAAATACTTTGAATCTTGTAGTTCAAAAATTCTTCCCCAAAACATTTTGCATACACTTACTTTGAAAAGAAAGCTCTCGGCATGGTAATGGATGGTGTGGATATCCACTTCACTGCCTATCCCTAACAAATACCAGTTGGTCATAGTATTTTCATTCATTATGAGGCCATGGAGATTCCCAAAAATCTTTCCATTAATAGCTAGGAAGGTGAAAAGAAAATAGTCTTTGGTTAGTGAAAAGATACTTAAAATGGTTTTTAAAATGGTTTAAGAAGGTCTCTAGGTCACTGATATTTTCATCTATTTGATAAACATGTAACAATCTCTCTCACACTTACCAATATCCCCACCATTCTAAACTCAAAACTCGGATTATTCAGCAATCCTTTACAAAGAGAGCCAGAAAGGAAGAAATAGCAGTTTATTGTCTAAAGTTGTATCTTAGTGGAAATGTTTGCTTATTTATTCGGCATATTATCTTTACAAAGGGGATTACAGGCTCACTATAGCATCTCATAGATGAGTGAGTGGTTTAAGGCACACACAAGCAAGTTTATACAAATCAAAATTGATGAAGTAGAAGGTATTTTCTTAATATTTGACTTTCTTAGAACTAGTTTAATCCTGAACTAGTTCAGCCTAATCAACTAGTTATGGCAGAATCTCCAAAAAAATGGAGAGCTTCACGGGTGCTGAGGCTCTTGACCCAACAATGACCAATGCAGATTGAGTTTACACAAGAACGACTCTCGTGCCTCTGCTCCCTACTGACTTTTTATGCTGTGCATTCCAGCACAGGCAAATCAGCTGAACTCATTAAAAACAGAGACCATACTGGAAGACTTTTGGTAGAGGGCAGCAGAGTTGGTAAGGGAAACAGTAACTGAATCAGGAATCTGGCTACTGTAATCTATATTAACAGCCAGTGACTTTAGGCAAGGCCCATCCTTTTGTGTATTTTTGGTCAAAAGTACATCTTGAGAGAGTACAGATGTGTGCATCTGAGTACAGTACTCCTGCTGAAACAAATAAACCTACCTTAAATTACACAGAATTGAATATTACATAGACGCATTAAAACAGAAATTTGGTGATGGTGTTTCATTGCCTAGACCAGCGGTTCTCAACCTGTGAGTCGCGACCCCTTTTTAACAATGAAAATACATTGCGGCATTGGGAAGGTTGAAGATCACTGGCCTAGACAATATAAACCAGGGCCTTAACTTTGATCAAACAGAAGTTATTATGTATTTGTACAGAAATACAGCAGTAAGTGATGACTTATGTTTAAAGAATTAATCCCATTCTCACAGTTTAGAGATCCCAGCATTCAGAGGTATGTGACCCTGAAAGTTGGTTCAAAGCCTCAATGACATTTGTAGCCAGACCACAAATAGCTAAACTGGTTTGCTCTGAAGAAAAGCTCCACTCCAGGTGTCCCTGGGAGGGGGCAAGGCTCAGAGGAGGTGGCCTTCTACAGTTGTAGGAATTTTTCCAAGCTAATTTCAACAATGGTCTTCTATTTAAACCCCTGGTTTACCATGCATTCTGTTGCTCTCCTCAAAATCATCAGAGGGCTTAAAACTTCGAGGATCCTTATTGAGATACTTCTTAATGTTGTCATCGAGATACCAGGATTCGTTCTCATTAAATACCAAAAACAAGAGAGCAAATTCATAATCGACATCACTTCTCCTTCCCTTATCATTCAATATTCCTTCTCGACATACAATCAGAGGACCCATCAAACCACTGTATGTATCCTAAAAGAGAAATAAACTGAATTCAAACAGCCATTAAACAATTCAGTGATATTCCATCCCACCTGCCACCATTCTAGTATAGGATCTTTTTTTTCTTTTTTTGCAGTTTTTGGCTAGGACTGGGTTTGAACCCACCACTTCCGAGATATGGGGCCAGCACCCCCCTACTCCTTTGAGCCACAGGTGCTGCCCTAGTGTAGGAGCTTAATACTTTCCCCTAGCCTAGAAAGTGGTTCCTCTCTGGCTCTGATTCACCCCACCTGCAGCCTGTCTCCCCACCAGATTAATCTCCACTCCCGTATCTAGAAGTCTTAAGGGGTTTTCCATGGCATACAGAATAAAGTAAAAATTCTTGACCAGTCTGTGAACCCTTCCTTTTGCTCTCCCATTGAACTTCTCTTAGGTCCCCCCACCCCCCGCTTTGCTTTTGGATCCTATACGACAGCCAAATGGGACTTTAACATGTCTCAACCATGCCCTTACTTCCCTATTTTCAGCTTTGCTCATGATGCTGTTTCTTCCTTGACTTTCTAAAGTTTCCTGTAGTGCTTTGGTTAGCCCACCGCTCCTATAGCCTTCACCAGATTCAGAAACATATTATAGCTGTAAGTGTGGACGTGTATTATTCTATTTTTCCCTACAAAGTTTTAAGTTTCTTCATGACAGGAGTATTTGTATCTCTCACAAAAGTTGTAGAGTCATTTGCACATCCTAAGTGCTCAATAAATATTTATTGAAATGCATAAAAAATGAACAAATATGGGTTTACCATAGTTCCAATATGTACGTTTATTTTTCGAAGAGCCTATACTCCAATACTGCTCTCTACAACCCAAGGACATGAATACAAGCCTTCTAAGATCTAAGAAGAAGGGTAAGATAATGCCTCATGTTTTTCTATAATGAATAATGCTTACATTTTATATAAAATATGACTTTAGTTTGGACTTTGGCCTATGACATATAATTAATGATGACAGTTGTTTTACATACCTATACCTGACTCAAATTCAATGTTGAATCTTTGCCATTTGTTTCTAAGTTAGACTGTTTCTCACTCAAATAGTTTTGTAGTTTCAGTTACTATGTTTGGAGTATGTTTTCTTTTCCTAAGTGATACTTAGTAGCCCTAGTTAGAATGAATAGATTTCATACATCCAAAACTATGAATAAATTACAATGTAAGGTGCTTTTATTCTCTTGTTACCTAGAGACATAATCTCTTTTGCTTTAATCTACCTTAAAAGCTCTTAATTTGCTAATTAAAACATTGGGATTTTGTTTGTTTTATCCTCTTTAGATGAAATCAAGGATCAGCAAAAAATAATTTTTTTAATGAAGCACCAGATGATGAATGTTTTTGACCTTATGGGCCCTCCCGTCTTTGTTATAACCATAGCCAATGTAAATGAGTGAGTGTGGCTGGACTTGGCCACTAAGGCATCGTATGAGGACCCTGCTCTAAATCATTCTACCCCTTCACAGGTACCACCCTGAGTTGTGATGACCTGAATAGTCAGCTGATGGCCATATTCCTTAAGTCTTTTGATTGCTCTTCCCACCTCACCTTCACAAAGTTAACGGAGGAATAATAAACCCAGGGAATACAACTGGGATCAGAGGGCCCTGGACCAGATCTTTTAGGGATATTCCATCTGTAAGTTTTTATTTCTCCTGTAAATAAATAAAACAAAATGGAAATAATTTATTAATATGAGAGTTATCTATGCTCCAGATGATGTACCTGAGGAAACAAAAGCAAGTCTTTATATATTTTTGTTAATGTTTATTTCTGGAGAGAATTACCCACTCATTAGAGATATTCTTACTAAACTCACACCCTGATTTCTATAGTTTCAAAATGAAACGGCAGATTCCTCATTTCAGACTCCAGCCTTCCTTCTGGTGTGCCTTTTTCCACGGTCAGCTGGTGAGTATTCAAGAAACGGAGACTTAGTTTTTGCTTCACTTTCCTCAAATCTCATTCCAGGAGCTGTCCTTGAGCACATCTTAGTTATTTGAAGGTTTCAGCCTTGTGCTCTTATAGAATCGCCAGGGAGCTTTGTAAGCTCTTTCTGCTCAAGCCTCACTCCAATGAAATCAGAATATCTGGGGTCTGGGACTTGAATACCAGTATCTTTGAAAGTTGCTCGGATGGGCAAGTGAGATCCAGTACGAACCAGAAAGATTCAGAAAGACATAGTTCCAAATCTCAACCCTGGACTTGTAATTTATCCAGCATTTGGCCAGCTAATTCCCTTTAGTTTCAGAGTTTTCAAATTGTAGTGAGGATTAAATGAAATAATGGAATTAAATACGTGAGGTAGTGGCTCACATTGGAGGTAGTCAATAAGCATTAATTTTTATGTCTACTACAGTTTTGCCTCCTTATCTTTGGGGGATATAGTCCAAGATCCCGAGTGAATGCTTGAAACCACAGATAGTACTAAAACCTATATAGACTATTATATATATATACAGACGCACACACATACACATCCCTATAATAAAGTTCAACTTATAAGTTAGGCACAGTAAGAGATTAACAACAACTAATAATAAAATTGTATTTTATTAAATACAATACAATTAAAATTGTATCAATAATAATATGCCGTAATAAAAGTTATGCAAATATGCTTTCTCTCTCTTTCTCAGGATATCTTACTATTTTCAAACCCAAGTTGATAGCAGTAACAGAAGCCGCAAAAAGCAAAACCACAGATAAGGGGGAACTACTGTAATAACGAAGATACGAGCTCCTCTGGGCAGGCACCATGTCTGCGGCATCCCTTGTGGTTGACCAGGGCCTTGCGCAGAGGAAGCATCAATATATCCACATGAATTGGCAAGATAGTGAGACTGTAAAAGTGCCAAATAAAAACCACACTTTAATCATCATCTCTTTTGGAGCTATTTGTGTCTCACCCCCCCACAACACCAGAACAACAAACCTATGGCTGAGTATGTGAGCCACAAAGCAAAATGAAAGCAGTGCTTGCCTACAGCTTTGCTGCATTTCGGCTAATACATCAGTGGGTGGCTACACAACTTCGGGTCTAGTTTCCATTAAGTTTCCTTAAAGGTCCTATGCCCTAGGGTGGCACCTGTGGCTCAACGGAGTAGGGCACTGGCCCCATATGCTGGAGGTAGTGAGTTCAAACCCAGCCCTGGCCAAAAACTGCAAAAAAAAAAAAAAAAAAAAAACCCCAAAAAGTTCTATGCCTTGTTCATGGAAAGATAAACAGCGATAATTATTTAGCTTCTAAATGCAAATTGGCCCCAGGCTGGTGTTATTAAAATCAAAACAATCCATTGATCTCCCTGAAGCAAGTATAGCAATGAATGTGAAGAAGATGAAATAGAAGTATCCCTAAATATTTGTTGAATGATTTAATTAAAAAGCTGGAGAAATTTCCTAAGGTGCTAATTTGTGTTCCCCCTCCCTTTTTTTTTTTTTTTGGCTGGGGCTGGGTTTGAACCTGCCACCTCCGGCAAATGCAGCCGGGGCCCTACTCCCCACAGGCACCGCCCAATTTGTGCTCCTTTTTTCACACATGTCTGGATAACCTTTCTCCCGCACCTTGCTTGGGCTTCATGCATAACATTAATTTCGTTTGTCTCCTCCCCCAATCTCTGGGCTGTCCCAAACCTTTCAGCCTTGTCAGGAACCCTCGTGAAGAATCTTTTCCTCTGAGTTCAGAAAGAAAATGCTTCTTTGCCACCGCCTAGTCCATTCTCCCCCTCACCCTCATGACCCTCGCCTCAAGAGCTCTCGGAAGGCCAGTCAGTGCAGGGGGGCTGTGCGCCTTGCAAGTCCTCACCTTCAGGGCACAGCAGCCCCAGGGCTCACCCCGCTGGCCACAGCCCTGCCAGAGCCCCCACCGGTGCCCCCTTCCTCTTCTCTGTGGAATTGCTTTTCAGCCATCAAAAGGGAATAACTTTATTCAATGGCTCTTTTGACCTATTTAAAATCATTTCCTTCCCTCATAAAAGCCAGACACCTGCACTGTAGAAAATATAGAAAGTACAAAAAATGTGAAGTAGAAAATAGCGTCACCCTGCCCACTATTTAAAACACCACCTCAAAGATATAACTGGTACTAATATTTTGACTTATTTCACTTCTGGCCTTTTTTCTATATTTGTAGTTTGCTTAACATGATACCATAAGTCTTTCCTATGTCATTAAAATCTTTTAAAATATCATTTATTGGCTACATAATGTTCTACTGAAAAGATACCCCCAAATTTATTTCAATATTTTTCTATTCACAAATAGGCAGGATATTCATGAGAAGTTTCTTGAAGCAGCACAAGCTTCTTACACTGGGCATGAAGCAGTCGGAGAGTTGAATCAGTGTCCAGGGAAAGTTTTCCTTTCCCTGACTTTACCTTGGCACAGGTACCTTGCTAACTTTTTCTAGCAATGCACTAGGTTCTTTTTCTTTCTTCTTTTTTATATATTTTTATTTTTCTAAGTTTATATGACCCTTATTGTAATTACTATAGTATTAAATACTATAATGTTATTTTGCATAAAAGGTAAAATGGAATATAACTACCCTCTAATTATATTGTATCTATGGTTGCTCTCAAGTTTGTAACTGTAGGTCACAGCAGACCTTGACATTTATTGCAGCCACACTTTAACTGTATGAGTCTTATTGGAAGCCTAATTGTAATATCTTTGTTCCTTCAATACATCTTTCAAAACCTAACTAGATCCCTGGTGGTCTAGTGAAACACACACACACACACACACACACACACACACACACACGACTTCTGCTTTCTGGTCCAGCATGTGAAGAGTTTAGAAATTGCCACTCCAGAGCGCCACCTGTGGCTCAAAGGAGTAGGGCGCTGGCCCCAGAAACCAGAGGTGGCAGGTTCAATCCCAGCCCCCTCCAGAAACTGCAAAGAAAGAAAGAAAGAAATTGCCTCTCTACCTTAACAATAGTGAAGAGTGAAACAAAAATCCACATCTCTTCTTAGATCTATTAGAGAAGTAAGTTCACAGGGAACACTGCTGAACCCCAAACTAGAGAGATAGACAAGTGGATATAGAGAATCACAACTTACTGGAAGAGGAACCCTGAACAGAAACCTCTATGGGAACCAGTGCTGGGGTAAGGAAACCTGAACTGTAATTGATAAACTGCTGGGGTCTCACTGTAGACAATTTTGAGAGTTAAAATCTCCAGGGGAACCTAGCCATAGGGGGCCCCCCCACACTTAAGTGAGTTTTACCTACAGGGGCCCTTCCAGGTCTAAAATATAGTAAATTTTAAAAAGCTGAAACTCCTGCCAGGAGGAGAGAACAGAAACCATTTTAAAACACGCCAGAGCATGCTGTTCCCCTTAACAAGGTCTCCTTGAAAGTCTCAGGAGAGGCCGGGTGGGGCGGCTCATGCTTATAATCCCACCACTCTGAGAGGCGAAGGCAGGAGGCTCGCTTGAGCTCAGGAGTTTGAGATGAGCCTGATCAGGAGAGACTCCCCCTCTCTACTGAAAAACTAGCCTGGCGGGCACTGTGGCGGGTGCTTGTAGGTCCAGCTACTCGGGAGGCTAAGGCAGGAGGATCACTTGAACCCAGGAGTCTGAGGTTACTGTGAGCTAGCTGACACCGCGACACTCTAACCAGGGCCAAACACTAACACTCTGTCTCAAAAAAAAAAAAAAAAAAGTTTCAGGAGAAACTATTTTTCCAAAGATTAACTGCTGGAGTTCCATTGAAGTCTAACTACCTAGAGGGAAATACCCAACTCCAGCACCCTCCGGCCCTCTTGTCCCATCTAAGGTGGGGGAAGTTAGAGGAACCGGTGAGGTTCCCAGGCCAGCAGCACGTTTTCACCAAAAGATGAACCCCGATTCACAGAGAACACTTCTTACCCCACATACCTTACCACTCCATCGCTAAAGGCCTGTTCACCACGGTTCCTTTTAGTCAGTACCTAATGTCCACTTTTCAACCAAAACATTACAAAGCTTACTGAATAGGGGAAAGAAATCGTGCAAAGAGACTGAAAAAACAGCAGATCCAGAGTCAGACGTGGCAAGAATGTTGGAATGACCACACTAGGAAGAGGGAGAGCCTTCTGCTCCACCCCTGGACAGCACCTTACCTACCAAACATCGCAGGCAACTGTAACACTATGATAAGTATTAGTGAACTGAAACTTATCTAAACATAGAAGCAGAAATAAGGTAACTTCATGGGACCACTGCTGTATACCAGTCCAAGGTTGACGGAAACATCGTCACGCAGCAGTTGACTGAAATATTGTTATGCAACACAGGCCTGTCCCCAGGATTAATGTCAGACACAGCAGATGTCAGAGCGGGAGAGCTATCAATAAAAATTCCCCCAGAAGACTTAACAATGTGGGTTTGTCAGTCCTAACAAATGTACCACCCGGGCAGGGCACGTTGATAGCGGGAGGCAGTGCATGTGTGAGAAATCTCTGAACCTTTGTTCAGTTTTGCTGTGGCCTAAAACTGTTGTAAAAAACAAAACGTATTAATTTAAAACACACACGCATCCCTCCAACTAGAATTCTGCTTCCCTTATGAAGCTTCCCCTAATTATTCCTATCCCTGGTTATTCCTAATCAAGTAGTCGTCATGGGTTTTCCTTCTGTAAAACTTTATGAACACTCCCAGTAATAGTCCTGAAATTTTCACCACTTATAAAGTTCATGTAAAATCTATATTACTACTGAAATAACTAATTTTGCCTTCCCCCACCAAAAAAAACCCCTCATTTTATCATCTTGACAGTAATATGTGGTTAAGAGGCTCTGTAGTCAGACAGGCTGGGGTTCTCCCATTACTCACACAAGACCTGGTCAAGTTCTTTACCCCTCTACGCGTTAGTCATTTGTTAAATGGACGTAACACCACTGTATTTCATTGATTATAGATGCAAACTCTCCCCATTCTGAAGTCAGGACGGATTGTCCAATCTGGAGCATAAGGTTTAATTGACGGTATGTTTTTCTTTTTTCAGGGGCACACAAGGTAACACTGGATATATAATCAGTAGTGTCAGATTTGATGAAATACATTTGTGTCTACCTAACCAAGGTATTGTAAAGATAACGGGTTTTTAAATTTCTTTTCTTTTTTAAATATAAAACACAGTAGCTGGTATAAGGTCAACACTCAATATGTGTTAGCCATTATTACTTCTTACCACCCTTTGGGTCCCTAATAGAGCCCTAAAAATTCTATAAACACGTGGTCCCTGGATGAATGAGATGATCTCATACCAGAGTTAGATGACAGCTAAAATCCAGTGACATTAGGAGAAGCTCTTCTAGACTCTTCAGAGAAAAGAGTTGAATCTGGTGTCCTCACCAGGGTGGCGCAGACCTCTGGAGTAACTTACCCGGATTTGTCATGGGCACTTGGTGTTCCTTTCCAATATCCATTTCCTCTACACCCTGGGCTGAGATGGAGTAGGGCCGCGTGGCTTTGTTCTTAAATATGATCAGGATTGAGTCACCCACCTCGGCATGAATCATTGGGCCTAGATGCAAAACATAGGCCTGTGTGCATTATCATTGCTTTTTTCAACATTCATGTAATTTACACACTGGTTGCATTTAGCAAAAATGAAATGATTGTCGCCTTCTGCATTAGTATAATTTCTTTAGAGGGCAATATTGTATAGTATTAAATATCAAGTAGCCTTTGGCAATGGGAACCACCTGGGTTTGAATTCTGCCTCCCTCACTTATTAGAGAAACCCTGAATAAGTTATGTAATTTGTCTGAGTCTCAGTTTTCTTATCTGTAACAAAAGTTTAATATCAGCTTTTGATAGAGTTATACTTGCAGAAGGATTAAATGCCATAATGCCTGTCAAGTGCTTATTTCAGTGCATTGAAACACGGCAAGTACTCAATAAATGCTTAGCTTTGTACTACTACTGAGGCATAAATTCCAGAAAAAGGCATATAGCCACATGATTCGGTGCTTTCAGTTGCAATCCCCCTATGTGTAACCTTTATTAGTCTGAAATTGCTCATTATCTGATAAACAAATATAATAAAACGAACGAGGATCCAGTGAAATAATGTGGATAAAGGGATTTGAAAGATCAGAGCACAATAAGAGCATTTACGTATTGATTTATAATCAATACAGTGATTGTCTGGTGCGTGCCCAAGGCTGTTTCTCAGTATTTGTGTACTTGAGCTCCTCACATGTGCACGTGTCTGTCGGCAGCAATCAGGCCGTGTGCCAGTGGAGAGGAGCTCACACCCGTCTGATAGAGCTCGCGGCACAGCTGTGGCTGCCCTGCCCATCCCAGGCCCATGCCAGGCACCACTCGCCCGGCTGTGCTCGAACTTGCACGCCCCACTCTGACAGTGCCAGACTCACGGTGGCCTTTGTGAGGCCTGACTTCGTGGTGAGGAGACTCCCATTTCAAAAGCACTTCCAACCTGATTCCTGTGTTTTTCCTGTCCTGGGAATTTGGTGCATTCTACAGTCATAGGGAGATACACTCACAGACGGTGGGCCGGCTACACCCATCCATTCTTCACCGATTCAAGCCATGATTTTAAATGCTTGTCTGAGAAAGACGGCTAAAAGCGTAAATAAATCTAAAATTTGTTGAACTGTTATCTCTTCGGAAGAAAATTTTTAGTGTGGATCAGGAAGTTCTGAAAAGCACTCTTTGAATGATGAAGCTGGAAAAGAAAATTCTATGCATGTTCTTAAACAGTAATTTTGGGTGTAGTTACAGGTTGGTGCAGGCATAAATGTATCTGACAGTTGTAACTTGCATAGTCACTGCACCTGCTTAAATTGCACATGCCTCACAGCGTAGGTAGGCGAGAGCTAATGCCTAGTGACTTCCAAGTGACAGGCTGCTGTTGGGGACAGTAATGAATAGGGGGACTACCTGCTGGTCCCTTTGAACAATTTGAGTAACCCAGGCCTCTAAGCTGTGGAAAATGAATGAATCGGCTTCAGCTATGGAAAATGAATGAACTGACTTCACCCCCCTCTTGGCTGAAGTGCTGTTGGGCTTGACTCTGATGAAGTCAGTCATTTGTCATGTTACCGAATAGAACCTAACCAAGGCTCTTTGGGGACACAACCCAGCCCTCTCAGCAGGGTCAGCCCCTTGTCTGTAGAGCTCTGTCAACAAGCACCGCTCCAGGGAATGCATGCTTCCATCTGGGCTGACTGACTTGTCTGGTGTGATAAACAAGCTCACATGTGAGTATTAACAGACCGTGGAGGTGCGGGAAGGGCGGATGAAGCATTTAATAATTTGTGAAGCCAGGAGGTGTGGGGCCTTGCTGTCATATGGAAAGTGCTGGATGAGTCCATGCTGCTTATGCATAAAGCCATACTGCTTATGTGTTCAAAAGCAGAATAGGACATCAAAAAGTCCCCTAGGTTAGCCCTCTGCCTTAAGGGCTTCCAAGATAGGGTCATTTCTGGTGACTCCCAGGTGAACAAAAGTGGAGAAAGAAAGCGGGAAGGTCACCGCTGACCACCAGGTCCGCAGCCTGGGTTCTGAGAAGGCCAGAAGTCAGGGCCTCTCAGACCTTCCACCGTCTCTGCACCATCTCACAGAGGGCTGCTCTTTGTCATTATTATTATTTTTTTTTTTTTTGAGACAGAGCCTCAAGCTGTCACCCTGGATAGAGTGCCATGGCATCACAGCTCACAGCAACCTCCAATTCCTGGGCTCAAGCGAGTCTCCTGCCTCTGCCTCCCAAGTAGCTGGGACTCACAGGCGCCCGCCACAACGCCTGGCCATTTTTTGGTTGCAGCCGTCATTGTTGTTTGGCGGGCCTGGCTGGATTCGAACCCACCAGCTCAGGTGTACGTGGCTGGCGCCTTAGCCCGTTGAGCCACAGGCGCCGAGCCTCTTCGTCATTATATTTATGGTGTGTTATGATGACACTGTGCATGGATAATCCAGGACCTTGAAGAAGTTATTCAAGCACTCTGGCTAAGGTTCTGAAACATGACACTGTTTCACATTAACATTTCCTGGTTCAGCAGAAGTGTTGGGAAGAAGCTGCAGAATATCAGACGCCCCCCAGTCAGGCTGCCCGCCGGCGAGGACTCTGCCTGTGTGCTGCCTATTCTTGTATGGGCTCAGCACCCAGCACCCGCCCTGGGAAGGGCAGCGCTGGACAATACTGCACTTGGACAAACGCAGTCAAGCCACTCTGTTGCTCTGTCCCTTCCCAGGCGCACATCTAACAGGACACGTGTGCGCCGTGTGTGCGCGAGCGTGCACACGCTGTGGGGCGACGGTGCACGGCTGAAACCCGAACCGTACCCAGGAGTTCTAAGTGCTCTTCTCGCGGCGGCCGGGCTTTGATCTCCACGAATTCTCCATCGGTGTATTCCCTGTAAACCACCTTCTTGTACTGAGAGCCAATCCAATTTTCAGTGTGGTTCATAAATATATCTCCATGTCTGAAAGTCAAAAGCATCGGAAATTAAGGCTGCCAGAAGACAGAAAAACCTCGAGTGCTCCTGAGGGATTCGAGGGGACTCCAGAGAGGGGCTCCCCAAGCCTGGCTGTGCTGGCTGTGATCACAGGCTCCCTGGGGAGCTGGCCTTTTGCACCAAACTCTGAGAGTGAGGCCCAGATTCTGCACTTTGAAGCTCCTTGGGTTCTGCTATTGGCAGCCCAGCGGCCCACAGCCCAACCTCGGAAACCCCTGCTGGGTGCTGGGTGGGACCAACCTTAGAGACTCCTAAGGACCCCGTGACTTCTCTTCTCGGGGTGAACTCAGCTCACCCATGTGCACCTGTGCCCAAGCACATTCACTCACATCCACCCTCTACACCCTGAGTTCCTCCACGTTTCCTCTGTATCATTCCGTACGTGGTTAGGCTCTTTCCCACTTGGAAAGATCACAAGAAGGCCTGTGTTTATATACTATGCATATGCCCATATGCAAACATAGGTAAATACAGTTGACTCTTGTTATTCAGGGTAGTTATGTTCTAGAAAATCACTGTGAATACTCAACTAAAGAATATGGAACCATCGTTCCTAGGGAAAACATAGGGGTAGCTTCCCTCAAACTCCAGGTCACAATATTTTCATCAACAGATCAACATATAACCTTGTTCTCTGTGTGTTCCTGTTGAAAGACACCTTTTTAAATTTATGTTGCTGATTTAATAACATTGAACTCGGCCTTCAACAACACTATAACTGATGCCTGAACAAGGCCTTCCTAATGCACGTATTTTCCCTGTAAGGCATATCACAGCCTTCTCCATCTTCAGCACTATCGTTTCGGGGGGGTGGGAGGCATTTTAAACAGTGAAAGCTCTAATACAAAGCACACGAATGCAAAAACTGTGGCCGTAAATAGACCCCCCCAAGGGACACTTGCTTACAGTGTGAGAGCTGAAAAGAGAAGACAGAGAGATTCCTTGTGAGGCTCAGCTGGCAACATGTACATCAGGAAACTTAAAATTTTTGCTACCCTATGAAGATCGGTGAATGACCACAACAGAGTCACAAGAATTGATTGGGAGGTGTTACAAATGAATTTTAGCAAGTAGGTCAACGTGCAAAAGTAGAATCCACAAATAAGAATGATGAACCGCTCACGTATAGCCTATTTAACCTATTGCCAAAGTAGATCATCACAAAAAATAGATTAAAACAATCCATTAATTTTACCTCGCAAACATAGTAGGACTCACCTCCTTCCGTCTCCCCCTGAGAACTGTCTGCCTTCTGATTTCAGCTATCTGCTTCACTGACCTATGTGAGCTGGGAATGGTCCTAACCACTCTCCCTGCCACCTAAACGCCTCCCTTCCCTCCACTCTCCACGCTGCAGGCAGAGGAGTCCTAAGCTATAAATGCAACCAAGTTAATTCTTATAAGAAGACTTTCTATGGATTTCCACTGCCACACTCCTCAACTTGGCTCCAAAGCCCCTTCTCTATTGCTTTTCTCACCTCCCAAGTCTCATTTCCCACCACAGTCCTCTGTCCCCTCTCTACACTATGGTCATCGCAAACATTCACTCCCTTGAATGGGATGTGCTCACCCTCACCGCACCGTCCTCATGCTTCCTACCCGTCAACTGGCCTAGTCTTCACATCAGAGCTCGAAGACTCCTTCCCTCCAGTCCCTCCCCCTGACCACCAACCACGGCCCCCCATCCCCAAGATGGGGCTGCATGCTTCTGCAATAAGCTGCCACTGCACTCTGCCCTTCCCCTCTCCTAGTGGCTGCCTCATTCCTTTGCTTGTAAAGTTTCTCCAGGGACCAGGAATTCTGTGTGGGAGAGGACCTTGTCTTTCCTTCTCCATATTGTTTTACCAGCACTTTGCACAATGCCCAGCACATAGTAGGTATTTAATACAGGCACATAGACTGTCTCCCCTAGACTGGATGCTTTCCAGGGGAAGAGAACTCTTCTCCTACTTTCATTTTTCCAGGTTTCCCAGAAACATATGTGGTGGTGACCAGCACAGACCCTGCAACCGCATTCTGCTTTGTTCCAACTTTTTTCCCTGCAAAATGCACCTGCTACTGGGACTTACTTGGGGAATATGAGTTAATATCTGTAAAACACTATGTCAGGCACATGGAAGCACTAGGTAGGCACTTGCTTTATTATCATCTTGTGGGGATGGTGCTTCTGATGCCGAGCAAAGATGATCAAATAGGTCAAGTATGGAGTGAGGATAAGCTCAGATAAGGCTTGCAAATAAAACCCTAGCAAAATGCCTGGCCGACAGGGGGGCTCCATTAGATGGTGATCACTGCAGATGGCTAAATTACACCTGTATCAGTCCACAAGCTCAGGAGTACTAGGAAGACACATTTTTTTTTATCAAAACTTAATTTCTGTTTTCAAATTTCCAGCCACTGCACAAACTACCCCTTGTCATTGTGCGGATAGACTTATTTTTTGCCTTTCTAGGATCCTGAAGCCTCTCAAGCATGTTCTTAGGAAGCCCCTAAAGAAGGATTTACATGTTCCAAGTTGGGGCAGAGTGTCTGTGCTGAACATCTTGGGGATAACCAGTATCATGGGGTAGTCCAAAAACCAGATGTGCCCCAACATGGCCTGGGGCAAAGGGTAGAAGCCCAGAAATTGACGTGGGCACAGAAGGGGCATTTGATCCTGGGCTGGTATTTACAGGGATACCACAGATGTGCCCTGGGAGCCCTCGTTATTCCTATTCTGTTTTTATCTACAGCATCTGGTGAACCATGAACATGTCCTTTACTGCAATTTGCTTTTATCTATTTACGGGCAATAACCAGAGTGACATAAGGTGGATAGAATTATGGTATTGTACCTCCTCTCCCTTCCCTATCAGCAATTTCTACATTACTTGGGAGATAGTTTCAGAAGACTGAAACTAGACCTTCCCGCTAGTCCAGAGGGATGAGAGTTGAAAGCACAAGTGAAAACGAGTGTAAGAAAATAATGAAGGCTATAATTTGTATATACTCATAGGCCAAGATTGTACACATGACCAAATTATTATACAATTCTTTCTTTGGTTACGGCAGCCTTTTAATGAAATAATCATTTTACAAAAGGACAACTTAGAATTCATTTCATTTTCCACTGAACCAGCAGTAGTTTTGCAGAAGAGGGGTGTCTGGTTTAACAAGATCAGCGAACAGGTGAATGGATTTTAAATCCTCCTGTCCTTGAGGCAAATCTTTCCCAAGGGGAGTCATTGGGGGGGGGTTTGTTTGTGTCTTTTTTCATTTATCCAGAGGGTGGCATTGTTATACTCCCTTTTCCAGCAGTGTGGACCCACCCCCACCCCCGCCCCGCGCCCCTGAAACAAAGGACAGGTAAGAAACACCTGTGCTAGTACCGCTCTCTGTGTGTGTCACAGCCCTTGAGTGTCGCATGAGGTGGGGGGAGCGCAGTGCGGTGGGAAGGGTTGTGGGTAGGTGGCGAGGAAGAACAGAAAGGAACTGGGGCGCGCAGGAGGGGTCACACATCTGAGGTTCCAAGGATCTAGGCTGAACTCCCACTCTGCCAATGACCAGCCAGACGCCGTGACCCTTCGCACCCGAGTTTCCTCATGCGTGTCAGGACAGTAAAACCGAAACAGTGGGCTGTCGGCCAGCCCAGGGTATTAAGCTTGGTGTTGGACGCTGCAATCTGTGCCTGCCTCCCGCTGGGGGCTGGGTCGCTGCCCGCGCCAGCCTGGTGGAGTAGAGGACCAGCGCTCCCCCGCCGGCTGCCGGCCCCAGCGGTGCGCATTCTTTGGCATGCGGCCCTGGCCACAGCGCTTTCAGGGGAAGGTCGATCTTGCAGACTTTCTGGGTGCAGGGCCTAGCGGAGAGACCTGCTGGAATCTCTCCGACCCGGTGGGCGCTCAGCCTCAAGTCCCCTCTCCAGGGTCCTCCCCCGGTCTCTGCCTCCTCTGGCCCCGGCTGTCTGCCCAGCCCCCCCATCTCCGTGGGAGCTGCCTCTTCCCCTAAACCTTCCTCTCCGCGCTCGCCCTGGGCGCACCGTCCATCCCTCCGCCGCAGGGGATACGCTTCCCCAAACTGTGCACGTCACTAAAAGACTCTGCCAGAACCTGACTGCAAACTCAAGGCGTTTTTAACTTTCCGCCTCCACTGAAAGCGTGCGCAATCCCACCCAAGAGCCTGGAGGCGTCGCCTGTGTACCTTTCCCCTCTTGCGTCCAAGGGCAGCTTTTCGAACTCCCAGTTTTTGTTAGGGGCATAATCCCATTCTACCTCTTCAGCAGCGACGTAAAACGTTCTGATCATCCGGGAGGGCTGCTCAAAAGCGTCCTTGCTGCCACAGCCGCTGACCTCGTACATCTGACCCATGCCTCTCAAGAGGTGGTACAAGGTGGCGCAGACCACCCTGAAAGTGCCTGGAAGAGAAACGGCCTGGTACTGTGGGCGCTGCTCAGTCTTTCGTTGTTATTGGTTTTGTTTTGTTTTTTTTTTTAGCAAACCTAAGTATTTTTTCCAAAATAAATAACCCATAAGGTGGATTTTTATTTTTTTTTTATTAAATCATAATTGTGTACATTAGTGCAATCATGGGGCACAATGTGCTGACTTCACATACAATCTGAAATATTTTCATTGAACTATTTAACATAGCCTTCATGGCCTTTTAATCACTATCTGAAGACGTTTGTATTCTGCATTTAGTAAGTTTCACTTGTACCCTTCTAAGATGCACGGTAAGTGTGATAAGGTGGATTTTTAAAATATCAATTTGATAGCAGTTTAAAGATAGACCCCCAACGGGAATAAACTACTTTGAATATATTTACCGGGGAGGTGTCATTTAAAATTCACGTGTGATAGAAAAATAAAACTTAGAATGTTGTAAGACTACCAGAAGGCTTCTCTGGGTCTTCCCCATAATGCACAGTTGCTAGAAAAATGGTTTCTTCTGGAAAATCACTAGTAGGTGTGGTTATCTTAGCCCAGCCCAGTTTAGAAAGAACTAATTATCTGTAAGATGATTACCCTAAACAAAATACAAATTAGGCCACATTTCTGAAGCCATGTATTTTGCCCTTAAAGGATTTCATAAATTATAAAGGGCAATAAATGTATAAGGTATTTTTTATTATTTAAAGCCTTTGATTGAAGGAATTTCTCAGTTCCAGTGACAGGTTTACATTATGCCAGATGAAAAGAAAAAAAAAAACAAACTAAATTTTTCTACATAATGCCAACAATCATATCTGACTGAAAATTATGTAATTTTTAAGAATGAATTTCTAGTTGCACTGGTAGATATATCCCAATTGCACTCACCATGAAATCAATGAAATTAATGAAGATGGTAACTGTCAATAAAATTACTGAATCAATGAATCTTCTCTTTCCCTTGTAACCTCCGTTCTTAGAGGTGAGTGATTAGTGTCACGAATCACTAGCAGCCATCTGCAATACCCAGAGATCACGTCTATCTGCTACATGTGTAACTCAGTTGTGTAAATATTGCAAGTTACTCCTTCTAGATGAGCAAAAACTGTTGCTTGAATGGGTTTCCCGAGCACTGCCAGGCACTAAGGAAAACGGTAATGAAGGGGCTTTGTGAAACCACAGAGAAAACCTCTGAGGACAGACTGGGAAACACCACCCTCCGCATTTGGTTTCTTCCAGGCAGCCCATTACTTATGTGTTGATTGTGGCTTTTCAATAGCCAAGGATTTATCCTCTTTAAGAAGATAGAAATCTTTGAGTTGCAGCCTACAGTCTACCCACTTTTGAGCACCCTTCTTGGCTTATAGGAAAGGGACAGAGATTGGGATGAGATGATCAAGGTTTTCAGCAGTCACAATTGTCTGCTCATCTCCAAACATAAACCAGAAAACAATCTTATGGAGCTCTTTAGAAGCCCGTAGAGCACATGAGTAATGATCAAGACACTGGGGTGAGTAGCTAATTCTCTAAAGTTACTCTGGTCAGCTCTAGCTTTGAGAGCCTATTTCTACGGATTAAAATGATTGAGCTATTTCTTCTATTCCTTATCCTCTTTGCCCTTAAAGAATGCATTTTTTAAAAATCATTGTGTCCAAGCCAACCCTTGGTTTGGGTGATTCATAATTCGTCAACTATATTAATGTAGAGATATAAAACACTGGGGAAGTTTACAAGTTTATAAAGCAAAGATTACGGAGCTCCTGGGGTCAGGCAGTCTTTGATCAAGGGTATAGAAGCCCAAGCCTCAAGTTCTTAATTGATGACATAGAGGCATCAAACTGTCACTTCTGGGTGAAGCAAACTAAAGATCCACTTAAAAAAAAAAGGCAAGTACTCATCTTAGGTAAATATTGGTTTCTTAAGACAGATGAAAAACATGCCAAGGCCCATAACGCTTGCTATTCTCACTTTTCATGCAGCACTTAGCATATGCTTTCGTATCTTCCTCTATTTCTTTTATTAAAACGTTCCAATTATCTAATTAGCTTGGAATACTAAGAGAAGAAGTTGCAGGTACTGGCATTTTATGGAGATTTCCATGGACTGCAAACCCAGTGCAGCTTGCTCTGTGGGAAAACCAAGAGTGCCCAACAGAATGAAAATAGAGAAGTCTCCAAATAACCCATCAAGAGGCTTCTATTCATCCCTAGAGAAGGCAGACCCAACTATAGTTGTGGTGGTTGCATCCGTACTCTAGAAAATCTGGAAGCATTTCCTGGGCTGTTGGCGCCTGTAGATGCTTCGGAGAGACAAGTGATGTTCATGCTTAGTTAGCACAGAACATATCCCGTTCGTCAGGGCTGACTTCTTCACGGATTGTCATTCAGAGGGCTCCTACTTTTGCTTCATGGATGTTATTTTACGTCCTTTACGCTACATGTTTGGACTGATAAACTGAGCGAACTCTCTGATTCTCATCAAGATTACATCTGTTTCAACAACCCCTGAAGTACCCCAAGTCTACTGATTTCTTCTAGGACAGGACTCTAAGAGGATGGGGCCTCAAGGCGGACCCTCCATGCTTACCTGCACGATCTGGTTGCATGAATGCTGTCGTGGCCATGTGGGGAAACAGGGTGAGGGAGTCTCGGTGAGTCCCTCGGAGGTGGATGGTGTTCCCTTGAAAGGAAATTCCGTGCATGTCGGTATCAGTGCCCAATCCAATCATATGCCAGGAAACTCTATCCTTTTTGCACATGTTCAGGCCTGGCTGGTTGCCATACATGTAGCCATTAACAGCTAACAGGAAGGAAAAAGAGAGTCAGAGGCCACTCTAATTATGCAGACACGCTGAAAATACACCATCTTAGTGAAAAAAATTGGGAGGGGGTGGATATTCAAGTATGTAAAACTATTGACAGAAGATCCTTGTTATCAGAAAAAAAAATAGTACTGGGAAAAAGCCAAATAGCAAATCAACTTAACATGGAGCCCAAAGTTAACAATGAATAATGAAAATACACTAAAATTATTAAAACGTCATATTTAATAACACATATGTGAGGACACTAACTCCAAGAATCAATAAGGAATTCACCAGGTTGTTTTCTGACATTTTTTGGACAAAACTGTTTCATGGCACGATATGATATCCTGCGGTCTGCAGTTTATTTTTACGTATTATAAAGAGTATCGTTCTTGTAAGCATTTTATTGACTGCACTAATTCTTCTATATTCTCTAACACTCTATTTTTATTTTTTGAAACAGAATCTCACTCAGTCTCCCTGGTGGAGTGCTGTGACACCAGCATAGCTCACAGCGACCTCAAACTCTGAGAGCTTCTGCTGCCTCAGCCTCCCAAGTAGCTGGGCCTACAGGTGCCAGCCATGACACCTGGCTAGTTTTTTTATTTTTAGTAGAGACTGGGCTTGCTTTGCTCAGGATGGTCTAGAACTCCTGAGCTCAGGTGATCCACCTGCCTGGGCCTCCCAGAGTGCTGGGATTATAGGTGCGAGTCACTGCGCCTGGTCTCTCTAACACTTTGGATGTGAGGATTATTTTCTTTGGAGGTTTTCATCCTTATCATCTCCTGTGTTAAATGTTTCTTCCTCAGTTACTAATACATTTAATTCTGTCAGACCCTCATTTGCCAGTGGCATTGCGTTTGCTTCTAGAAGTTATCAGACGTCCTTTCCCTGATTACATGGATTCAGAATCATCTGAAAAACTTTCATTCGAATGACGCTGTATTTGCATGTCTGGTCAGGGGAGAGGGAATTTGGGGGAGTGTGGGATCACTCGTTTATAAGAGGTTAGTTCTGAGTAAATACATTTGCTTTATAATAGCTCCTCTTTCTAACTCCTACCTCCCCATAAAAACTGCAGGGACTTTAATAATGATTATTTAGACATGAAGACCTTCTGTTTCTATCTCTCCGAGGCAGTGCCTTGGGAAGAATTGAGAAACCACATTTCCACCCTGTAGAGAGGAGCACCAACTGAATAACAATATCTGACAGGTGAATATACAGAATTATGCCTCACATTTGATATCCCACAGAGAGATAAATACTCTACCCCTCTCCTACCCCTGCTCGTGTTCCTATTAGGGAGGAACAATTGACATACACATAAACAACCTGCTTTGTAATCCCATTAGCAAACAAAATTGCATCTTATTTCTTGTCTGCAGAATCAGTGGTGCTCGGTAATTGTATGAAAATATGAGATTAGTGTTAGACATGTCAAGAAGGCCTGGGGCTTCTGAGAACACCACATTTCCTGGCAAAAAAAGATCCTGGATAATGCTTTGGCAAATCTTGGTCTAAATTTTGCCCATCAAATGTTAAAAAGGCACGCGTGTAAATCAAGGTGCTAATAAATTTAGTCCTTGCCCGGCTGATAGAATCTTCTCTTACCTTGGGACTCTATAAAGTCTCACTTTCTGGATCATTCACTGGCTCACTCACCCATTCATTCAACAAACACGGTCTTCTTGAAGACAGAAACAACACAAAGCCCTTTTGCAGCATTCGAGGGTCCTTCTCTCTGGCTCTCTTGCTTTCTTATACCCATTTCACGCAAGCAAGAGTGAGGCTAGAACTCAATTTATAATTAGTGTGGAATTTAATTACGATATATTATTTTCCTTGAAGTTTGCTTTAAAAACAATATATCCTGCTTTTCTAAAACTACAAACATGAGTTTCACATTGCAAAACAAATCTGGGGCTAAATTTGACATGGTGCAATTGGTTGTTTAACACTTTCTATATAAAAGTCTTTCTGATGATGAATTTCTTTTACAGTTTAGCTTTTCCACTAAGGAGCTGCTGTGTTTCCATAAGGATGCTGGTCTAGATGTTTCTCTCCCATGAAACCCCCACCTTGTCTCTTGTCTAGCTTTCTTCTTCGTTTTTTTTTGTAGAGACAGAGTCTCGCCCTCGGTAGAGTGCCGTGGCGTCACAGCTCACAGCAACCTCCAACTCCTGGGCTTAGGCGATTCTCCTGCCTCAGCCTCCCGAGTAGCTGGGACTATAGGCGCCTGCCACAATGCCTGGCTGTTTTTCTGTTTTGCAGTTCAGCGAGGCCGGGTTTGAACCTGCTACCTTCGGTATACGGGGCCGGCGCCCTACTCTATGAGCCACAGGCGCCCCCCTCTTGTCTGGCTTTAAAGAATCTGTTTTCAACTGTTCCCCTTCCATGATTCAAATGAAATCACACCATAAAAAGTGAACTCACTCCATAAAATGTTTTTCAACGAGCCTTATCTACTGGGAGAAGTTATGAAAGAAGAGACCACTGCCCATTTTTCCCTTCTTCTGAGTTCACTCAAATAGATATTTTATTTTTAAAAACAATAAGAAAGGTGGGATGGTAGGTCTTCATAGTGAATTAACAGAGAAATTACTAACTCATAGTTTTCAGTAAGGACTAAAATCAGTTTTTCTCTCTGCCTGCTTTCTTTCCATGCCCTCTCTTGCTAACAGGCACCCGTGGAGTTCCCTTTTCACAAACCACCAAAAACAACAGTCAAAAAGAAATGTAAATTCTTTCTCTTTTCATTTCACAAACTCTCTCCCATAGTTATTCCTATAGCCTAGGGATTCCTGAGCCCTTCCTGAAGGAGCAGTGGGCTGTGAACATCAGGCCTCACATCTGAAACACCCCTAAAAAGTCCATCTTCACATTCCTAATACCTTATGAATTTGGCTGCAATTGCTTTTTCTCTTTGCTCCCTTTAAATTCAGCCGCACTTGATCTCAGCTGCGGCCGTTCTTCCTTTCTGTCTGTGGGATACCACACCCATGTCCCTGCTCTTTTCTCTTTTTCCTCACTCTCTTTCTCTCTCTCCCTCTCTCCTGCTAAGAAGATAAAATAACCTTTATACTTTTATATCCTAATCTTGATCTAGAGAAATTCTTTTCTCATCCTGTGAGCACCTGCTAAGATTTCCGCTCTAACATTTTCCTCACTTGTAGCTCATTTGCCCTTTTTTATTGTTTACCAAGAAGTTCAGAAACAAATTTCATATTTAGCTACACGAAAACGCTTCTTTTTATAGAAGATGATCCTGAAAATGCACTATTTCATGTTGTCCATGGGTCTAACAGGCGACTCTGTTGGAATTGCACATCTGGGACTATGGGAGTCTGTGACCTGGTGACTGTATGTCCCTTGTAAGCTTGGAATTTTGTTCCCCTTCCATGTCAGGGAAGGAGGCACTTTTTTTTTTTGAGACAGATTCTCAAGCTGTCACCCTTGGTAGAGTGCTGTGGCATCACAGCTCACAGCAACCTCCAACTCCTGGGCTTAAGTGAGTCTCCTGCCTCTGCCTCCCAAGTAGCTGGGACTACAGGTGCCCATCACAAACGTCCAGCTGTTTTTTGGTTGCAGTCGTCATTGTTGTTTGGCGGGCCTGGGCTGGATTCGAACCCACCAGCTCAGGGGTATGTGGCTGGCACCCTAGCCACTTGAGCCACAGGCGCTGAGCCTGGAGGCACTTTTGTTAACTGCACACTTTTGTAGGCTTTTTGTTTGTTTGTTTTTGAGTGTGGAATCTTTCTCAGTTGGAAGAGTAACCTTAGGAAATACTAACTCTGGGCTCAGCACCTGTGGCTCAACGGGCTAAGGCTCCAGCCACGTACACCTGAGCTGGCGGGTTCGAATCCAGCCTGGACCCACCAAACAACAATGGTGGCTGCAACCAAAAAATGGCCAGGCGT
Source organism: Perodicticus potto (assembly GCA_963574655.1). Lineage (NCBI taxonomy): Eukaryota > Metazoa > Chordata > Mammalia > Primates > Lorisidae > Perodicticus > Perodicticus potto. The sequence continues at coordinate 37,831 of CAUYRH010014082.1, forward strand.
TGTGGCGGGCACCTGTAGTCCCAGCTACTTGGGAGGCTGAGGCAGGAGACTCACTTGAGCCCAGGAGTTGGAGGTTGCTGTGAGCTGTGATGCTATGGCACTCTGTTCAGGGTGACAACTTGAGGCTCTGTCTCAAAAAAAAAAGAAATACTAACTCTGGGCAGCACTTGGGCTCAGTGAGTAGGGTGCTGGCCCCATATACCAAGGTTCCAACCCAGCCCCTACAAAACTGCAACAGAAAAATAGCCAGGTGTTGTGGCGGTACCTGTAGTCCTAGCTACTTAGGCAGCTGAGGCAAGAGAATCACCCAAGCCCAAGAGCTGGAGGTTGCTGTGAGCTGTGACACCACTGCACTCTACTGAGGGTGACAAAGTGAGACTCTGTCTCTAAAAAGAAAAAAAAAGAAACACTAACTCTGACAATTAAGTTCTTGAACTCATCCTCGAAAAAGTGCTCCAAACCTCACTGCTGAATATTACTGCAGTCACCTGGGAAGTGCTTCCATTGGGAAGCTAAGCGCCGATGCCAGAGCCTACTCCACCCTTCAAAGCAAGTTTGGAACTCTTTTTCTGGAGTGGCCCTCACAGCTGTCACTGTATTACCTTTGATGTCTGAATGTCATCAAAGTGTCTTCCTTTCAATATCCCCTTTATCTTCAGGTAAAGAAAAAAGTCACTAGCGGGCTGGACGTGGTGGCTTATTCTTGTAATCCTAGTACTCTGGGAGGCAAAGGGGGATATATCACTTGTGCTCTTGAGTTCAAGACCAGTCTGAGCAAAAGCAAGACCTCATCTCTACTAAAAATACAAAAATTATCCAGGAATGGCAGATGCCTGTAGACCCAACTGAGGCTGGAAGATCCCTTGAACCCTGGAGTTTGAGGTTGCTGTGAGTGAAGCTGATGTCCAGGCAACAGAGTGAAGACTGTCTCAAAAAAAAAAGAAAGTCACTGGGGGCCAGATCAAGTGAGTAGGGACGGTGTTTCAATATAGTTATTTTTTTAACTGGCTAAAACTCGCTCACAGATAGTGGTGTATAAACTGTGCATTGTCAAGATGCAAGAGCCACGAGTTGTTCACCATGATTTTCAGTTAATATTTTCCTGTTTTTCTATTGATGTTTACTTGGTCTGCTGTGCCTCTCATAGTCCACCAACAATTTAACACACAATTCAATTCATTTTTACAATGTTTTTGTCAGTTCTGCTCATTACTGGGAACTCTCTTCCTCAGTGATACTTTCTCTCCCCTCAGAAAAATGTTTAACCCATTTGTACTCTGCTGTTTTCTCATGGCATTATCCCCATGAACTTGAACTAATAAGTCCCTGATTTCACTTCCATTCTTGCCAAGTTTAACAAGAAATTTACGAATGTTTGTTCATTGCTTTAATTCAAGCTCCAACATTCTCACGAAAACATGCCATACCAATAATGAACGTCAGTCAGCAAGACAGTGTCACATATCAACACAAACGCAGCTGTGAGACGCTGATATACCCAAGCTTTAAAACCTTGCCGAGTTATTTATACAGCGCTGCCAATGTAAGGGCCCAGCGGCAGGTCCATGAACTTGACCGTCAGACCTCGTATGCCCAACACTAGTGAGCATCCTGTGTTAGTCACAACCAGTTAGCAGGTGGTTTGCTATTGTTAACACTTGATATAAAAAGAGCCAAGGAGGGAGATACAGTAATTCCTCCCAAATGAAGACCTGGGATAGGAACACCTCGTGCTTTACAAATCGACACTTGCAGCCGTCACGCATGCTACTTAGACAGACTTTGCTGCATGGTGATGATCTCCTACTATGACTTTGGTTTTCAGACTTAATGGTGTTATTGTGCACCCAGTGGAGGGCATCTTTGTCAGTAATTTTCTACCCTTATGATGAACTGTGACTTTTGCTAGTTTAAATTATGTGTTGTTTCACGTGAAGCAGATAAAATGTTTTAGAAGGGTTTTAAGTGTAATAAGATCACTGGGACACAGTGAGGTTTCCCCGCACCCTGTGAAGATGAAGGCATGAAATAACTTACTTGTGACCAAGAACAAAACCCACGAAACCAAAATTAAGACAATTAAAACATTCTCAGCGTCTTCATTCCAAATGCCATTCAGCCTTTCCTCTGTGGGAGGGAGAGGCGTTGGTCATACCGTGCATTCGGTTGGACTTGACAAACTCTTCATCTTCTTTGTCGACACTGACAGGACGCCAGGTAAACTTCTGAATGTTTTCATCAAGATACCCGCTCAGATTCTCATCAAAGACTGTGAACAACAGGTAAAACTCCTTGTCTATTCCTTTCTGCAGAGAAGAAAGAAATGAATACATAAAAAGTGCAGCTTGGAGGCGTCTGTAGCTCAGCTTCGCTTTCAGAGTTCACACACGGTGGGTTCCGGTTATCACCATCCACCGCGGACTCACCGGGTCACTTTGGAAATCGGGATTCTGAACATGATTCACCCAGAAAATTCATCTTTCTCATGCTCTCACTACTCCCATCCATGTGACTTCCTCCAAGAAAATCTGTGCCTGCTCAGAAGTCGTTCCTCTCTGCCGTGCTCCCAGGGCCAGGCTGGTCTTCACTGTCTTTTCCCCTGACCATGACCTCCACGGTCTGTCTCACTCACCGACTTCGTCTCCTCTGCTCACCTCCTGGCTTACCCCAGCCACTGTGGCCTTTTGCCTTCCCTGAACATACCAACCTCATTCCTGCCTCGGGGCCTTTTCATGTGCTGCCCCCACTGCCTAGAGGGCTCCCTTCCTGGGTCAGTTCTCTGTACAAATGTCATCTCCTCAGCCCACACTCACTCACCTTCACCTACTTTACTCTGCTTCATAGCACTTATCTCCATCTGGAATTCTATTTTAACTGTTTTCTCCCACCGCAGCGGGGCCTTAGGAGTGCGCAGACATGTTGGCCTCCTCTCTGTATCCCTAGCTCCAAGAAAAATGCCGAGGAAAGCAGGCAGTCAGGGCGTGTTTGTGAGTGCAGTAATGAATTCATAGAGCTGATGAGACCTGGTTCAGGGGAAGACATTCAAGGCAGAGAAGGTCTAGTACAGAAGCCCTTAGCCAGAGGCTAGCTCGGCCTGTACAAGGGACAGAAAGGATAAAGTGGGTGGGGCACAACGAGAGACAGCAGGCACCAGAGGCCGGGGCACACAGGGCCTGGGTGGAGAAGTGATAGGAAACCCTGGAAGTGCTGACATGGGAAGTGACTTGATCTTATTTTCATTTTAGAAATATTGTGCTTGTGTGGTGCCCGTAGCTCAGTGAGTTGGGCGCCAGCCACATACACAGAGACTGGCAGGTTCAAGCCCGGCGTGGGCCTGCTGAACAACAATGACAACTGCAAACAAAAAATAGCCGGGCGTTGTGGCGGGCGCCTGTTGGGAGGCTGAGGCGAGAGAATCTCTTAAGCCCAAGAGTTGGAGGTTGCTGTGAGCTCTGACTCCATAGCACTCTATGGAAGGCGACATAGTGAGACTCTCCCTCAAAAAAAAAAAAAAAGAGAAAAGAAAAAGAAATATCATGCTTGGTGCCCCATGATGAGATTAATCATGAGGGAAAGAGGAAATGTACAGAGACAGCTCAATGTAATGCCTGATCCTAGATCAGAGCTTGGACCAGGAAAAACATATTTTTTCTTTTGCTACAAAGGACATCAAGAGACAATTAGCAAAATTTTAAAAGGTATGTAGAGTTGATGATATTGAGAATAATTTTCGTCTTGGATGATTTTGCTATTTATCAGAGTGACCTCAGTTTTTGGAAACACACACCAAAGAGACACCATGTCTGCAGCCCACTCTCAAACAATTCAGAAAAGAATGCAGAAAAACAGAGAGAGAGAGTCATAAAGTAAATGTGGCAAAATGTTTCTGTTTGGGGAATCTGGGTTAAGGGTATATGAGGATTCTTCGTGAGTTTTTTGACATTTGTCCGTAAGTCAAATTATTTCAAAATAAAAAGTGTAAGGTAGATATAGAGGGGTAGATGGTGGAAGAAAGGAATAAAGGAAAGAGAGAGAAAGAAAAAAGGGAGGGAGGGTAAAAGTTGGGAGTTTGGGGCGGTGCCTGTGGCTCAGTGAGTAGGGTTCTGGCCCCATATGCTGAAGGTGGCGGGTTCAAACCCGGCCCCAGCAAAACTGCAAAAAAAAAAAAAAAAAGTTGGGAGTTTGGTTGAACATTTAGTATAAAGAGTCACAGGTGTTAGAAAACAGCCTTCTCACCTGACCATATCCTATCACATCCATTCACCACTGGGGATTTATGACAATTTACTAGAAAGTGATGTAAACGCCTCTGTGTTCCTCTCAGGGAACCTTCTCAGGGAGCCTGGCACTTGGTATTTTCTTGTACTGAAGATAACTTTCTATCTGGTCAAATAAATTTTTCTCAGGCAAATTCCAGGTATGGATGTTTCAAGTTACTGTTATTGTTTTGTTTTTTTTTTTTTTCATGAATATTGTGTAAATAGCTCATGAATAGGATTGGCTTAGGCAGCAATTCTCACAGACTATAAGGTGTTTCAAGGAAGACTCAAAGTTACCACTCAATGGATGTAACCGGGGCAAAATCGGAGCTACTTTTCAAACATTATCTAGCACTTAATGTCCTTGGCTTAGGTATTTAGCTGGTAGGATGCTCAAAGTCCTAAGTTTTATAGCTGAGTTTTACTTCTTACTAGGTATATTTCCTGGGATTTTGCTCAGTTTCTTCAGCCTTAAAATAGGGATCATTATTCTGCTTTGCTTTATATGATCGTTGAGCTACAGTGTACTTATTCAGACTTGCAACACACGTAATAGACATTTCCAGGATTGGTCTTTCACGTAGGGAAGTGAAAATCCAAAGTAGTCCAAGATATTTTGTGTCCTCCCAACCTGGAAATTCTTTTGCGCCCAGAAGTGGGCCCACCTAATATCAGAAACTAGAAGATACACCATTTAAATAGATTGCCTTGCGATTTCTAATTGGTGAAGCAAATGGTTAAATGACTGGACTTTCCTCGTCTCATCCAGTGTTTAATGCTGTGCTGCCTCAGCTTTATAAGCTGAGCTTTGCCACACTGATCAGCATAACCATTCAAGCCTCTGAACTGGTACTTGCAAGAGGTTATCTAAAAATGTGCTCCTTCCTTCAGCCATGGTAATTAACCTCCAGTCTACAATAGTGAGTCACAGTGGTTCCCAGCCTTGGCTACACATCGGAATCAGCTGGAGATTCTGATTAAGGGATCTAAAGCATCTGCATAAAGGATGTTTAAAGGAAACCTTGTCCAAGAATAATGCCAATTAAAATTCCACATGCATTTCTGATGATTCCAGAGTCAGACCACTACCAGGAGAAGCCCACACAATTTCAATACCAAGCAAGGAGAAATCCTAGGTTCCTGGGTGGGCATTTGTAATTGGAAATTCAGATCTTAAGTTTTCGTCCCCCAAAATAAAATAAAATTCTCATCACGCAGAAATCAGTTTCAAGAGGAAGGAGAAGAAATCCCTCCTTGCAACTGACTCATATCAGTTATCTCCAGGGATATCATGAATCTCTCCCACAGCCCTCAGAAGAACTGGTGACATTGGATGTCCTACCTGTGTCCCATCAGCATTGAGAACACCCTTTTTACAGACTAGCAAAGGCCCCACCAGGCCAGAGTTTGTGTCTTTGATTGCATCAACTGCTGAGAAGTAAAGATAGGTCAGACAGGGAGGGTCATCAGCCGTAGGGCTCACGCTTTCAGGCACTGTCCACTTGTAGGTGAAGGTTTCACCTGGCTTAACATGCGCCCCAGGTTTCTGAAATCCTGAGAATAGAAACGAAACAATTACTCAATGCAACAGCCAAGAGCATTAAACTTGTCATACTGGGTCTTTGAGCCTTCAGTGTCTCTCTGAAGATGAAGTTTGCATAAGGACAGTTGTTTCCTCTCAGGTTCCCTATCAGAGGAGCCACTGCCACAGCCTCCTGTTTGATGGGACTCAAGTCAAGGGATTATCTTCTTCATAGATTGCATACTATTTCTTACTCAAACACCAGGCTTAGCAAATATTAAGCAAGTAATAGTGGTCCATTCAACAATTCAATGTAAATCCACAAAATATCATTGGAGTGCCTCCTCCATGGAATATATTTTACTTGGCCCTGTAGAAGATACCAAACAAAATTAAGCAAGAGAGATCTTTAAAGAGTTTGAAATCTAGAAGACTGAACTAGGAAATAACTCAAATAACTACAAGTTGAAGAAGATTAATGAATGCCCAAGGTTATAAAGCTGAGAAAAGGCAAATCTGGGATTCAAACTCAGTTTACCCATAGAAGCCCCTGCTACGCGCAGCAGTAAAGCTCTTCGTCTTACAGAAAAGGACATGATTGTGAGAGTAGCTCACTCTGAGTTCTACTACATTGCAAAGGAAAGAGGAAAGAAGTTAACATTTTCTAAGAACTTACTCTGGGCCGGACCCTGTCCTAAATTCTCTCATCCCTTTCCAAACCCCTGTGAGCTGTCATTATCTTCATTTGACTGATGAAAAGAATAAAGTTTGAAAAGTTTTAACAAGTGCCCAAGCTCTCAAGGATGGTAACAGAAAAGATCAGGATTTGAACCAGGTCTGTCTAGTTCTAAGACCTTTACTCACCCATCCCGCTTCCTCCCTAAGCCTGGGCTAAGACTTACCATCTAGGTTTGGGGCTGCATCTGATGCCTTGTCATAGATCACACCATGGGGCAAAATGCTGTAGGCTTTGTCGGCTTTGTTGGCAAAGGTCACTAACAAGGTATCACCCACCTCTGCCTTGATGACTGGGCCTGAAAAATATCAAGTGGAGAACAGAGGAAAATGAAGAGACAGAAAGAAGTGAATCAAGGCAGAAGAGTCATCCTATGTAGATGTACATGCCCAGCCAACATTGCCCAGGGTTCAAAGTGTGAAGGATGGTTTTACTGTACCAAGAATTCCAAGATGGACTTCGGCGGCAGACAGTCTCTTTCTTTGGGTAAAAGTTGCATCAACAAACTCAGTATATCGAGCTTTCCAGTATTTTCCTCCTATTCTGTTCTCTCCTTGTGTGAAGTAGAGCTCAGAATTACTGTGAAAAAACACAGGATCCTGCCTGAGAACACATTTCAGTATATCTACCAAATGCTTTAATCATGGAGCTTCACTTTATTATCTTTAGTCCAACTCACCTACCCATCTCCCCAGAAAAGATAACAGAGGCTTCAACAAAGTTCTCAGAAATAGTCAGGCAGCCTGATAGTCTTCAGAAGCCGGGTGATGCTTAAATTCATCTTTCCCTTAGCTACTGTACTTTCTTCCCCCAAAGGTCCAGCAACCAAACAAAGTGTAGTAAACTCCTTGCTTACCAGTGTTGGAGTCCCAGAATGGTGTCCTACAAACTAACAAAGAGCCAACTGGTTTCTTTGCAGAGTAAGCAACCCTATCTCTCTTGCTGTTGTCAATATAGTTTCTGCATCTAGTAAGCTCTTTGATATCTGGCATGATTGAGGAATGGAGTGTCTAGTTAATCAGTAGTTTAATCAGTGGAGTGTTATCATGTAAACTACGCACATGTGAAATACCAAATTTTCAAGTTTCAAATACAACAATGTAAATTCTGACTAAGGCTATCTCTGTACTCTGTCAAGAGTATTGCCACTCCTGCAGGGGGGTACACTGCTTTTGTCTTCTTTTTCTGCTCCATCCTCTTATCTCATTCAATCTTACTTTGTACATTTCTTTTTGCACCCTTCTTTTTCTACACCTTTTGTGCATCTTTTATTTTTCTTTCTTCTTGTTGCTACAACCCCAATTCATGCCCTGATTGCCGTGGTTCTGGACCAAATATGACCCTCCTAACTGCACACTCGGCATCTTCTGTCTCACACTGGCTAATGCATTTTTTCCTTAACATATACACTATAACGACATTACTCTGGACAGTGGAAATTTTCATTGTCATTTACCTGCTTCAAAAATCTTCAATTGCTTCCACTGCCAATCAAAAAAGTTCAGAAGAATTAAAAGTCCTCTGCAGTTGATACCCAGTTTTCTTTACCCCAGTCCCTCCCTATTTATCAGCACAAATACCCTTTCCTGTATGCAAATACTCCACACTAGTCATTCTGAATCATTCACTCTCTCCTGTACAATAGGTGTTTTGAATTAATTCCTGCATCTAAAATTTCTCTCATTTGTAGGACATAGAAGGGGCATAATTTATTTAAGGATTCCCTTCAACCAAGGATAATGCTCCTGGGCCAGCTCCTCCTCATCTAAAGAGTCTTATTTTTTTCCCTCTTCAAGACTGTCTGCTCCAAATACGCAAAGGCTTTTTTCTATTCTCTGTTAGCTTAGTATTTCCCATGGCACTTAGCATTATAGTTTGCATATAATAGGTACTTGAGAAATGTTTGATGAATGAATGCATGGATCTAGTGGTTTGATTTGGCCAGCAAGTCACAAAACAATAAATCCCCTCCAAGTTCTCAGCAATACTATACAGTATTAAGAACTCTTTAAGCAGTGACATTCTGACATCTATGACTATGTGCTCATCAGAACAGAGCCTTGAACACAAATGCAATCATGAGGAATGCCTGACACATACCTCTCTAAAAAGAGGCTTAGAAACACCAGCAAAGAGTGCTTACCTGCCAGAGGCATTTAGGGAGAGACCGCTGAATTTGTCATAGCCTTGAGGACCATAGTCCCAAAGAACTTTTTCAGCTGCTATAAAGTAGCGCCTCAGTTGACCCTTCATTTTGGGATTAAAAACATCACTTTTGCAGTTATTGACATTGTATTGGCCCAGCATACCAGCTGCAGAACAGAAGAAAACCACAGCCAACATTATAAATGCTCACAAAATAAATCATGAAGATTTATTGACTTTATTCATGAAGATTTTTGACTTCATGAATATTTAAAACTTTTACACAGAAAATTAGACTGTAAACAAAGTTTAAAACAAAAAATAATGGTGGGGTGAGGAATATTTGTAGCAAATATGACATACATAAATCACTTTTACAAATTAGGAAGGAAAAAAGCAAATCTCCAATGGGAAATGGACAATGGACAGAAATAGGTTAATTAACAAAAGAAATAATATTGGCCAATGAACAAGTGAAAAAAAAAGTTCAACTTTTATAGTAGTCAAACAACACTGTTATTCATTGATAGGATTGGTAATTCTTGATGCTGGTAGAGGAATGGGGAAAGGATATGCTCACACAAGGCAGGAGAAAGAACATTTTCTAAAAGAGAATTTGCAATATATGTCCATAGATTTAAAAAAAAAATCAAACTCTTTGACCCAGGAATTCCAAATCTAGGGGTCTTGCCAAGGAAATATTTAGACAAAAGTACAACTATTATCTGTAAATTGATCATCAGTACTCCTCAGAATAGGAAAACAACAGTGAAGGAAAATACAAGTGTTAAGCAATGACAGGGGAGGATTCAAGATGGCTGACTAGAAGCAGCTTTCACCAGAGGTTCCTGTCCAGAGGGAGAGAAGTTGGACTGAAGTGGACTTGGAGAAACTGAAGATGGGGAGCTGGACACAGGGAGAAGAAAGTGAGGTGCACATCATTCCCACTGAGACAAGCTGTGAGGCCAAGAAAGAGGAAGAAAGATAACGAAATCAGGTACAGAGCAACTTGTTGGAAAGTGCCAGTTGCCAAGAGGACAGGAGACCTCTGTCCCAACCAGAGGACCTCAGTGGAGTTTCTGCCAGTGAGCAGAGAACAAAGGACTGCTCACCTCTTCCCATAGGAGAGACCCACAAAGTGCCAGTCCTCCTACACCTAGGAGGTTCCACTTCTGAGCCCAGGCACCATGCTACCATGAATAAAAGTGAACAAATATTCTCTCTGCAATCCTGAGCCCACAGCTCATCCTTCCCCCTATCTTGGTTGGCTGACGAACTGTCCCCTGCCGAGGCTGGAGTGTTTGGCAAGTTCACTAAGGGGGTGGAGCATTGTAGGGCTGCTGAGCTGCTGCACAGAAACAGTGGCACTGCAGTTCTGACTTGGGAGAGGAGAAGGGTGATTTTCCCTGACTCTCTTTCCTACTAGAAAAGCCCCTTCTCCTACCCCCTAGGAACTCTCAGAGAGATATGCCTGTGAATTCTTATTCTCTGGCCTCCTGGTGACCATCTGAACTCATTCGTGTGGGTGTTGCTCACACTGCCTGAGTGAGTTTGACCAGAACTCTCAGCCAGAGGCATCTGTGAACTCTTGTGCTCCAGCTGCTGCTGTCTGGGGCTGCAAGTTCACCACTTGTTTCACTTTGTTTGCACAGCTGTTTTTTTTGGGGGGGTGGCAGCAGTGAGGGATAGATTCAGTGGGTCTTCTGTCCACAGATTCCCTCCTGCAGCTATCACCAACAGGACTGGGCCCGTAGGTGTGTTATCTTTGTCCAGCAGAGACTCTAGTAAAATACTGAAACTTCTTAGGATTGGGTAGAGGGAAGGCTGATGCCATGACTGAGCAAGGTTGTGCTACCTCACCAAGCCAGCCCTCAGAGACTCTGATAAGGACCTTTGTGAGGCTGTCACGGAAAGGCCACAAGTTCCAGTTGATTGAAGAGGGATGGCTAGCTACAATTCCTGAGACCTCTTGATCCAGTCTCACTCTGCCAGTTTTAATTGCCAAATGTTTCCTAAGTGTCCCCAATTAGATTATATCTCAGTAAATACTCAGAGGCATCCTTTGTTACAACTAAAAAAGTATAATCAATATATATTTTTAGAAAGCTGAAAATACTCATGGGGAGGAACCAGGAGAACTCTGGCAAAATGAAAAATCAGCAGATCAACTCCCTCAAAAGATTACATGGGAAATACAGCAGACAATATCATCCATAGAGAAATTGCTGAAATGTCAGAAATAGAATTCAGAATATGGATGGCAAATAAATGACGGGAATTGAGGAGAAGATGGAAATAGAAATCAAAAAAATAGTCCAAAAGTTGTCTTAAGAAATTAATGAATTCAAAGACAAAGTCACCAAGGATATGGACATAATGAGGAAATGTACAGCAGAGCTTAAGGAATTGGAAAAGGCATTTACGGATCTTCAAAACAAAGTAGAGACCCTCAGTAATAGATTGGAAAATAGAGAAGAATTTCAGGAATTGAAGATAAGACTTTTGAACTATCTCAGTCATTCAAAGAGACAGAAAAAAGGAGAATAAAATCAGAATATTCCATGAGAGAGTTATGGGATCATTCCAAAAGATCAAACATTTAAATCATAGGGATTCCTAAAGTAGAAGAGGATAGTCGTAAAGGCACTGATGCTCTACTCTAAGAGATTATGGTGGAGAATTTCCCAAGCATTGCAAGAGACACAGAAATTCAGATAGTAGATAGTTTCAGAACCCCAGCATAACTCAATCCAAACAAAACATCTCCTAGACACATTGTAATGTGTGTCTAGGAGATGCCAAAGTTAATGTGAAGGAGAAAATCCTGCAAGCAGCCAGGTGTAAGGAAAGTCTTACCTACAAAAGGGAAAAATATTAGTATAATTGCAGATCTTTCAGCTGAAAATTTTCAAGCCAAAAAAGGATGGGGATTGGCCTTTAACCTTCTTAAACAAAACAACTTACAGTGCAGGATCCTATATTCTGCTAAACTGAGTTTCATTTGTGATGGAGAAATCAAATATTTTACTGACATCCAAATGTTAAGGAAATTTGCCATTTCCAGTCTAGCTATATAGGAAATACTCAGACCCATTCTTCATAATGAACATCAAATTTGCCATAACTAAACCAGAGCTACAGGAAATACTCAGACCCATTCTTCATGATGGTCCACCACCAAAATAAACACACCCAGAAAGTAAGGAACAAAGCCTAGCTTCCACAATGGTGAAAGGGGTAAAAATAAGCTCTGGGCCTCTGGGAAAAAAAGATGACCAAAACTTCAGCATACCCACCAATTCTTTCAATAAATGAGAATAACTTGAATTCTCCTCTAAAGAGGCACAGGCTGGCTGACTGGATACAAAAGCTCAGGCCCCATATCTTTTGTCTCCAAGAAAAATACCTAACTTCAAAGGATAAAATAAGACTCAGGGAAAAGGGATGGAAAAAAATAATCCAGGCAAATGGAAATCAGAAAAGAGGAGGTATTGCAATCTTATTTGCAGATACAATTGGGTTTAAACCAATAAAAATAAGGAAAGACAATGATGGACACTATACACTTGTGAAGGGAAGTACACAGCATGAAGAGATTTCAATAATTAAAATTTACACACCCTATCTGAATGCGCCTCAATTTATAAAACAAACCCTAAATGATCTGAACCATATGATATCTTCCTGTACTATAATAGTTGGAGATTTTAACACCCCTTTGACAGTACTGGACAGATCTTCCAAGCAGAAACTAAACAAATAAATAATGAACTTAAACATGACCCTAGAACAAATGGACTTTACAGATATAAGTTTCTGAATATTCTATCCTAACAAAACTAAATATATAATATTTTCATCAACCCATAGATCATTCTCCAAAATTGATCATATCTTAGGACACAAGTCTAACCTCAATAAATTCAAAATAAAAGAAATTATTCCTTGTATCTTCTTAGACTATCACAGAATAAAAGTTGAACTCAACAGCAACACAAATCTTCATCTTCAAAGTCATGAAAATTAAATAACCTTTAGCTGAATGATAGCTGGGTCAAAGATGAGATTAAGAAGGAAATCATAAATTTTTTGTGACAAAATAATAATGAAGACACAAATTATCAAAACCTGTGGGATAGTGCAAAGACAGTCCTAAGAGGGAAGTTTATAGCATTAGATGCCTTTAACAAGAAAATAGAAAGAGAAGTCAACAACCTAATGGGCCATTTTAAGCAACTGGAAAAGGAAGAAGAATCCAACCCCAAACCTAGAAGAAGAGAAGAAATAACCGAAATTAGAACAGAATTAAATGAAATGGGAAAAAAAAAGAATTATTTGGAAGATCAGTGAAATAAAAAGTTGGTTCTTTGAAAAGAGTAATAAAATTGATAAACCCTTGACCAGACTAACCAGAAACAGAAAATTAAGATCTCTAACAACTTCAATCAGAAGCAATAAAGTGGAAGTAACAACAGATACCATAGAAATACAATGGATCCTCAACAATTACTACAAAAAACTCTATGCCCAGAAATATGAAAATGTAGAGGAAATGGATCAATACCTGGAAGCATACCACCTTCCTAAACTCAACCAGAAACAATTAGATATTTTGAATGGACCTATATCAAACACTGAAATAGTATCAATTATACAAAATCTTCCAAAAAAGAAAATCCCTGGACCAGATGGTTTCACACCAGAATTCTACCAAGCCTTCAAAGACGAACTGGTACCTATATTGCATAATCTATTCCAATACACAGAGAAAAAAGAAATCTTCCCCCAACACCTTCTGCGAAGCAAATTTCACTCTGATTCCAAAAACCAGGAAAGGACCTAAGAATGAAAGAAACCTATAAACCCATATCCTTAATGAATATCAATGCAAAAATACTTAATAAGATCTTAGTAAGCAAATACAGTGACACATTTAAAAAGCTATACATCATGATCAAATGGGTTTTATCCTAGGGAGGCAAGGTTCGTTCAACATATGTAAATCCACAAATATAATTCACCACAAAAATAAAATAAAAAACAAAGACCATATAATTCTCTCAATTGAAGCAGAAAAGACTTTGACTACACCCAAAATCCTTTCTTGATAAGAACACTTAAGAAAATAGGCTCAGATGGGACATTTCTTAAATTGACAGAGGTCATCTATAACAAACCCAAAGCTAATATCATGTTGAATGGAGTTAAACTGAAACCATTTCCACTTATATCTGGAACTAAACAAGGATACCACTGTCACCACTGCTATTCAACATAGTACTGGAAGTCCTAGCCATCATGATCAGGCAAGAGAAGGAGATCAAAGGTATTCAAATGGTGACAAAGGAGGTCAAACTCTCTCTCTTTGTTAATGACATGATCTTATATGTGGAAAATCCCAGGGACTCACCTACAAAGCTCTTAGAAGTGATCAAGGAATATAGCAGCACCTCAGCACAAAATCAATGCCCACAAATCAGTAGCCTTCATATATGTCAATAACAGTAAAACTGAGAATAAAAATCAAAGACTATACCAGCAGTTCTCAACCTGTAGGTCACAACTCCTTTGTAACAATGAAAATACATCCTGCATATCAGATATTTACATGACGATTCATAACAGTAGCAAAATTACAGTTATAAAGTAGCAATGAAGATAATTTTATGGTTGGGGGTCACTGCAACATGAGGAACTGTATTAAAGGGTTGTGGCATTAGGAGGCATTAGGAAGGTTGAGAACCACTGCCCTATACCTTTTACAGTAGCTCCAAAGAAGATAAATACCTGCGAATATATATAACAAAGGACATGAAAGTTCTCTATAAAGAGAACTGTGAAACGCTGAGAAAAGAAATAGGAGGTGTTAACAAATGGGAGAACATACCATGCTGAGAAGAATCAACATTGTTAAAATGTCCATACTACCTAAAACAATCTACAGATTTAATGCAATCCCCATCAAAATAATAATGCAATACTCTAAAGAACTTGGAAAAAATAGTACTTTGCTTCATACAGAAATGGAAAAAAGCCAGAATAACCAATACAATTCTTAGAAATAAAAACAAATCTGGAGACATCACATTACCAGATTTTAGGTTACACTATAGGTCTATAGTGATCAAAACATCATGGTACTGGAACAAAAATAGAGATATAGATATATGGAATAAAATAGAGAACCTAAAGATAAAACCAACCATGTATTGCCATTTGATCTTTGGCAAGCCTAACAGAAACATGCACTAGGGAAAAGAATCCCTTTTTATTAAATGGTGCTGAGAGAACCTGTTAGCCACATGTAGAAGTCTGAAACTGGACCCACACATCTCCCCATTGACAAAAATTGATTCTTTCTGGATAAAAGATTTAAATTTAAGACATGAAACAATAAAAATTCTAGAACAGAGGGTGAGGGAAATGCTTGAAAATATTGGCCTGGGAAAAGATGAGGAAGACCCCTGCACTCACCAGTTGTAGCAGCTCCAAAAATTAATAAATGGGATTTGATCAAGCTAACAAGCTTCTGTAAAGTTAAGAGTACCACAACCAAAGCAAATGGTCAGTCTTTGCAATGGGAAAAGACTTTTGCATGTTACAAATTTGACAAACATCTGATAACTTGTTCACCAACAAGAAAAGAGAAAACAACCCTATTTATCACTGGGCAAGAGACTTGAACAGGAACTTCTCTGAAGATGACAGATAAATGCCAAAAAACACATAAAAATGCTAATCGTCTTTAATCATCAGGGAAATGCAAATCAAAACCACTCCAAGATATCACCTCACTTCAGTAAGATTAACCCACATCAAAAAGGCCAAATCTGCAGATGCTGGCATGGATATGGAGAGAAGGGAACACTACTGCACTGCTAGTGGGATTCAAACAAATATAACCTTTATGGAAAGAAGTTCAGAGCATTCTTAAAGATCGAAGTTGACCTTCTATCTGATCTTACAATTGCATTAGATCCCTAATTCCATTACTAGGTATCTACCCAGAAGAACAAAAATCATTTTACCACAAAGACATTTGCATCAGAATGTTTATTGCAGCTTAATCCATAATTTCCAAGTAGTGGAAGCAAACCAAATGTCCATTAACCCAAGAATGGATTAACAAACTGTGTCTGTTTATCAGGGAGCACTATTCAGCCATAAGAACAGATGGAGACTTTACATCTTTTATGTTTACCTGGATGGCGTTGAAACACATTCTTCTTAGTAAAGTATCTCAAGAATGGAAAAAATATATGATGTACTCAATACTAGTATGAAACCAGTATATAAATAACACCCACACAAAGGATAAGTTACAAATATATTCTAGCAAGGGGTGGGGAGAGGAGGGAGAGAGGAAAGGAAACTGGCGGGATCTCACCTAATATACACAATTCCAGGTTATTCAGCATGCCTTGTGGGTAAGAGGCTTTTCTACAGCTTGAACTCTGCCTTGGAGTGAGAACAATGTTACCTAAAAGTTTGTACCCTCATATTAAGTTGAAATTTTTAAAAAAGCGATAGAGTTTTGGTTAAGTAAATTGTAATCCTCTTATACTGGACTCTGGGAGCATTAGCAATAATGAAGTAACTCTATATTCACTGGCATGAAAATATATTTCTGATATTCTAATAAGTGAAAGTAAGCTACAGGACAAGTATTAGTACACTAATTTCATTTTATAAATGTCATTTATATATCAAGGTATAGGAAATAGGAAGAGATTCCTGAAAATGCACTGTTATGTCTCTGTGGGACTACTAATTTTTAAAATGAAATTTGCGTATTTTCTAAGTTTTTACAATAAATTTTTCTGAGGGTACGGACAATTTAGAAAATATTGTTTTTCAGGCCAGGCATGGTAGCTCACACCTGTAATCCTAGCACTCTGGGACGCTGAGGTGGGTGGATAACTTGAGCTCGTGAGTTCAAGATCAGCCTGAGCAAAAAGTGAGCTCTTGTCTCTCCTAAAAATAGAAAAACTGAGGCAAGAGGATTGCTTGAGTCCAAGAGTTGGAGGTTGTTATGAGCTATGATGCCATGGCACTCTATCTAGGGCAAGAGCTTAAGACTCTGTCAAAAAAAAGAAAAAAGAAAGAAAGAGAGAGAAAGAAAGAAAAAGAAAATCCTGTATTTCAGTGAATGTATAAGCACCATCTTATGTCCACTGGCCAACTTAGCAATTGTGAGTGGACATGTGGATACTTAAGGGAAGAGTCATATCTTGATGTGCTTGTGTTGCTACAAATAATGATTTGATAAGTTTAAAGGCAATATTCAATTGTTTGCTATAAGTAAATTAGGAATTGAATTAAGAAAATGATTGCAGATGATGGGCAAAATGGAACAGAGACAGGAGATAAATGGATCCGTGGACCCTAAGTGGATCTGTTGCAAAGTGCGACAGCCTGAAGCCTGACATATTCAGGCAGACTGTGTTGTCAGAGTACCCCCTACATCCTCCCTCAGTGCCACTTAGCTCAGAAGTCACTGAGCACTGGTAGGCAAGGCTCCTGTGGGCAGGGCTGCCCTCTCAGAAGGAGCGAATTCTCTGGGAGTTAGGGAAAGCAGAATGCACTAGAGACAGAACAAGTGTCTAAACCTCGTTAAAAAAGAAAGTCTCTCAGGAAAAGATAAGGAGAAAAACATCTCCTTTCTTTCCTGTCATCTTGATATGGGCAGAAATGCCAGCTCTTCTGAGCTCAAGGCTTCCTGAGGGTTAATCGCCACTCCTGAGATTTGTGCGCGTGATCTGATTGGGATCCACTTTGACATCCTGCTCCTGGACTGTGTTCCCTGTCCCATACTGTTTGTGTTAGGATCAAAAATAACTTCGAGTGATAAAAGTAAGAAGTAAATCAGTACAATTAAGGTAGTTAGTTAGAGAAATAGTTTGGTTAGAAAATGCAAGCCCAACAAGAACTGTGACATAGGTGTTTAGCCTCCCCCAGTTTAATGCATGTTATAAAAATGGAGCTAGCCTGGAGCGAGGGGCTGTCACTGATCCGCACACTTCAAGGTGGTCAGTCGTCATCCCAGCTCTTCAAGAAAACTTTCTCTTTGTATCTTGACTTTTCCTTTTCCCTCACCCTCTCGTCTCTGCCAATCACTGGGAGACAACTCATGGGAGAGTTTGGGGCTGGTCCCCAACTGCAGTCTTGCTGGTCTTAGGCAGCTGCTAATGTCTTGATCTTATTTATTTTTATTTCAGATTAATATGAGGGTACGAACAATTAGGTTACAATGTTTGTGTTTGTTAGATAAGGTTCTTCTTGTAGTTGTGCCCTTCACCCACGAGCTATGCCACACACCCTGACATTGTGCCCATTAGGTGAGAGCATGTTTCAATTTTAAATGTACAGTTTCTTCCTGTATTTAACATCATGACACCATCTTATTTATCTTTGTCTTCCCAGAAGAGTATTTAGTACATATTTAACTAGTCAACTCTTGAGTTGAATTTAATTGGGATCATCCAGCTGATATATGTTAAGATTAGCTGCTTATGGTGGATGGGAACTAGAACGTGTTGTCAAAGAAGCTCTGAACAGTTGCATCTGTGTTCCTGTTAGTGACAGCGTGAAGCTAGGCAGTATCCATATTTAATCAGACTTATTTCCTCTGTGTCTCTACCCTTGTCACATTTTCTTTCTTTGTTCTTGTTTTCACCATCTTAGGTCAGACAGTTTATATGTCATAACTCTAATGTTGCCATTGCTTCTTAACTAGCATCCAGGGCCCAGAATTTCCCCCATCAAATCCTTTCTGCACATATGTGTCATATTTATCTTCTTAAATCACTATACCGATTAGGTCATGAGTGTGCCTAAGATCTAAGGATCACAATCACCTGCTCTCGTCACTGCTTCCAACGATATGGTCCATCTAAGAAAGGACATTTTCTGTGGGGTCCTAAGGAACCAGGACCAACTCACTCAACCAAGAATGACCAGAACAAGTCATTCAACAGGCATTTAAGCCAACAAATGTTTATCATGCACCTGTCCTAAGTCATGAAGAAGGAAATAGGCCAATGGATTTTGACTTAATACAAGGAAAAATATTCCAATAGAGTAATTCAGAGATGAGCTGAGCTGTTACAATTACTCACAAGAGAAGTTCAAAAGGAAATTCAAGAACTGGATGAAGATTGGTCGGTATTGTCTAGAAAGCCCTTTCCACTGCTGAATATTCATTGTTGTATTTACAGTTGCTCAAAGAGAACACGTGTTTTTCCCAGTTTATGTTGCTTTCTCTACCTGGAAAGCCTTTCTTCCTTTCTTCCTCTATTTGTTTCCAGGCTCATATTTTCAGGCTCATGTTAAGAAGAGTAACGGCTCGGGGAGCCCCTCTGATTGCTCCAGAGTAGTGACCACAGCACCTAAGCAGCATTTATCTCCCCTCCAGTGAAATTCAATTTTCAAATGTGTCACTATGTCTAATTACTAGTTGTATTAGATAAAGTTTTCATCTTTTTGTATTCACCCCCCACCTTATTCATGCGAAGGTGATTAATAAACATCTATCGATAGGATGTCAAACAAGTGAATGCTGGAATTTCCTGTATATTTGTTATTTTATTAAATACAATACGGATAAGACTCCACCTGACAGCAGGCGCTGGATAAGCACCTGTAACATGTGGTTCAATTGTACAAGTCTCCGCCTCTCCACCCTGGTCTCTGCCCATCTTACCTTGTAGGTGGTCGCTCACTTGGCAGGTTATCATCCACTTCCCGGGATTCTCGACTTCCATTTCTACCGTGAGGAAGGTGGCAGGGAACAGGTTGACGACATCCGTCCGATGCCCCCTGCTGATGAAGGTGTTACCGTAAAAATAGATGGAGTGGATGTCTATCTCATTCCCCATTCCGAAGAGGTGCCAGGACACCGACTCTCCCACACACATATCAGGCTCGGGGAAGTTTCCAAAGAGGTATCCGTTGAGGGCTGGAAACAGAAACACACCGGTGGAAGTGACTGCCCTGTGGAGGCGAGCAGGACCAGAGCCGTAGGTAACTGTGTACTTTCGTAAGACTGCAAAGTCAGAGCAGACCATTGGCTATAATAGTCATGCAGAGAAGCCTGGACCTTTGAAGAAAAATTATCCCAGAAAGGAATGAAAAGCTTTGTATTGGTCTTTTTCAAGAGAAAAGCACTCAGTAAAAGTGAAGACCAGCACACACCGAAGACAGCCTCAGCGCTGCCATGTGAACACAAGGATGAGGTCAAGATCAAACGGTGCTGCTCACACTTCCACGGAGCTCAGTATCCTCCAGTCCCAACCATTCACGGCCATGTCTGCCGTCTCCACCAGACTCTGGGTCCCTGAGAGCCAGAAACCCAGTCTGCTGCGGAGATCTAGCAGAAAAGCTGGCACATAGCATTCACTTAAATGACAAAAGCATGTCGCAAGATGGGAACAGAAGGAACCGGTGAGAAGAGACTTATGAGATATGTTTACATTTTATTACTTTAAAGAAAAGAGAGAAAAGCAGTTTTTACTAGTTGTTTCTGGGGCAGAATCTTATTGAGTAAGTCATAAGTCCAGCACTGAATACTTAAAACCCATCTAAATGGCAGGTGGGACTTGACCAGGTGCAGAAAAGAAGTTGATTTAGGGATTTAAAAAGTCACAGCATCCCTTCTTAAATTCAAACAGAAGTTAAAAAGTAATCGTTACTATGATAATACTGACGTAGGCAGCACAATTAGTTCTAAATCATTTTAGTAAATTTAAATCAATCAAGAAATCTTTCACATATTACCTTCTATAAACTAGTTTTTATTTTAATTATTTTTTTTCTATACTTGGATGAAGTCTCTGAGACAGGAGAATTGCTTGAGCTCAGGAATTCAAGACCAGCCTGAGCAAGAGGGAGACACTATCTCTTCTAAAAATAGAAAAAAAATGGGTAGAGAATTGTGGCAGGTAGTGTGGTCCCAGCTGCTTGGTAGGCTGAGGCAGAAGGGTCACTTAAGCCCCAGAGTTTGAGGTTGCTGTGAAGTAGGCTGACCCCATGGCTCTCTAGCCTAGGGCAGCAGAGACTCTGTCTCAGAAGAAAAAAAAAAAATACAGACTCTTCTGCCCCGCCACAGACTTACACAGTCAGAATCCTCATTTTAATAAAGATCCCTGGGTGATTTTGTGTGCCTACTAAAATGTAAGAAAAACTTTTCTAGCTGATAAAATGCATTAATTCCTAGACCAGTGAAAATATTCCCTAAAAATGTTTCCAAAAGATTCTCTATTAATGAACAAGATACATTGCAGTAATATATTCCTTATATGAACTCAATTACCAGGACAATATTCTAGAATTTTGACCCGACCACCTGCAAGAAAAAGAGGCAATTGTAAGGTCCAAACACGGGTTCACACAGAACAGATTCTGTCTCATTAACTCCCTTTGTTTCTTTGTCAGAAGTACTTTTTTGGAAGGTGAGTGATGCATTAGAAATAATATATCTGAGAGTCAGCGAAGCAGCTGACAAATGGTTTCAAGCATCCATACTATACTACAAGTTTCCCACAGTGGGTCCTGCTTTAATCACCCCTTATATCTTTAGCATCTATGTGGCATATTTAAGACACTTAATAAGTGTCTGTTGAATTTTATTTAATTAGTAAAGCCTTGTTGACATACGAGTAAATGCAGGCCAAATGCTTGCATGCTCAACAAAGTTTCTTATAATTAATAGGTTAAGCGACCCAATCGGGATCCACAAAGATCTTAACAAAAATTTTTTAAAAAGTAATAAGAGTAATATACACAGATACAGAAAGGAAGAAAGACTGATTGTTTGCAAACATCTCCTCTCTGTACAGGCTAATTTTTATTTTAAATGCAGTCTATATTTGTCTATGTAATTCATTCTTTTTTGTTGGACATTTTCACTTCAATAGAATAAATTTAGAATAAGAGGAATTATGTGAGCAAGTAAGCCTTAAATAATTACATTTAATAGTTTTCAACAATCTTTGAGATCATTCCTCCTTTTTTTTTTTTTTTTGAGACAGAGCCTCAAGCTGTCACCCTGGGTAGAGTGCCGTGGGCATCACAGCTCACAGCAACCTCCAATTCCTGGGCTCAAGCGAGTCTCCTGCCTCTGCCTCCCAAGTAGCTGGGACTACAGGCGCCCGCCACAACGCCCGGCCATTTTTTGGTTGCAGCCATCATTGTTGTTTGGCGGGCCCAGGCTGTATTCGAACCCACCAGCTCAGGTGTACGTGGCTGGCGCCTTAGCCCGTTGAGCCACAGGCACTGAGCCAACATTTATTTGTTGTATGTTTCCATGGATCAGAAATTTGGGCAC